>JAVIWB010002213.1:0-304615 GCA_031893035.1 Dermolepida albohirtum | reverse complement strand
CAAACTCAAGATGTACACTGAGTGTACATCTTGGTTTTGAACGGTGTGGATCGCGTACGGAGTTTGATTTTCGTGCGGTTGTTTTTCGCCGTGTTTTACCAGGTGCGACACTTTGAAATTATCTGCTGATGATGACAACTTGGTTGTCGAAATGCGTATACAGAATTTACAAAGTTAATGTGGAAAGGGGTTATATATCAACCTTATTGATCAAGTCAATCAACCACAGGCTCCATCAAATTCAATTTTTTTTACTACTCGTCCATTAAAATTATATTTTAAAATATCTTCTGTTTTTGAATTTAGGCCAATATGAAGGTCTCTCTTTATATTTGCTGCAAAATTTGGAGCACTAGTTTTTGGATCAGGCCAAAATAGTTACAAAACATCCTTCTTTGCTTTATGATTGATTTTATGAATGTCCGACCTCTGTTTTGATTTAAAACTGCCACTATCGGCATAGTTTTTTTAATCACATTTTGCTTAGTTCTGCCCTCTTCGAGAAATTCTATTATTTCTCAAGCATCCATTGGAATTTCACAATTTTTTCGCGACATGTTTTAACTCTAGTTATTTTTTATAAAAACTGTATATTCATGTTTCATTGCATAGCTAATTTGTACTGACCAACTCCGAAACTTGAACTGATACACATTATTTATTTTTCTGTGACTGCTGTTGAAACCTAAAACAAGAAATGAAAATTAAACAAACAATTAACACTTTTGTTGGTGTGAAGAATTAAGTGTTTTCTGTTTTGTTAGAGTTAATTTCTTTTTGTGAATCACATATGGTCGTTAGTTCAAACACATATTTCCAAATTGTGTTTCAATTTAATTCAATATTTTGTGACAAACCATTGTTTTCTTGAGGCGACAAAGTTAATTCATTGTTGACATCAGGCAGTATTTCTGTTTGATTTGGTTAATGAGATATTTTATTTTTACATATCCTTATAACACAAGTTTATTTAAACATTTTTTCAGTACGTTGAATTGTACTGATACTGAGAAAAGTGCAAACATGCCATGAATATTTTTTAATAGAATTGCTTTTATAAAATAATTTTAATTACAAGGCACTCTTCGATCTTAAAATAATTTATTTTCATCAAAGTCGACTTCACTTCTACACCAACCAAAGTGTAGTGAACGATTTAGTATCTAATGCTCGAAGAAGTTGCTATTGATGTAGTAGGGTAAGTGCAGTGGTTGGATCAACGGTCGAACAAATGAATTTTATATCGTCTATGACCTGTTCGTTAACAACAAACTGTATGTGCAATACAAATATCTAAATCAGTCCCGTCAAGATGGTAAACTTTATTAAATTAAAATTGCTTTGAAATTAATTATTCGGATAATAGTATTTACACATTTTATATTACAAGTAATATACGGTAGCAAATTAAAGAAATCTATTTCCCAAAATGTTGCTACATCATTTTGATTAAGTTCTCAAAATATCCGTTTAATTTTGAATGCGTTTCAGTTCCTATGAAAATTACTATAATACTTAAATTTGCACAAGATGTATTTAATTATATTAAATTATAGTTACTCAAAAACGAAATTTTTGGTATATTTATATCGATGTATTCCTATTTTTTTTTACGTTTACAAGAAGTCAGGTTTTCGTAGGTATTGAATAAAGTTTGCACATTAACTATGGTATATTGATGTAATTAATGTCAATAAGCCCTGTCCTCCGAGGGAGCGTTTTTATATTCGCGGAATGGGAGACAAGGGGTGGAAATAAAAAAACCAAATTATTTTTCTTTTTCAATATATTCACCTGCAAGACGGATACATTTTTCACATCTTTCAATTAATTTATTTATACCCTCATAAAAAAATGATTTCTCTTTATCTGAAAAATACGCCGAAACTGCCTCCTTGACTTCATCATCGGCAGTAAATTTTTTACCCCGCAGCTCTTTTTTCATTTTCGGAAACAGGTAATAATCACTCGGGGCCAGGTCTGGGCTGTAGGGTGGGTGATTAACAATTTCGAAGCCCACCTTATGCAGGGCAGCTAACGCAACGCGGCTCTTGTGGACGGGCGCGTTGTCGTGCAAAAGCAGAACACCTTTTGTCAATTTTCCCCGTCTTTTCTCTTTAATGGCTTCTTTTAGTCGCTCTAATATTGAAGCGTAATATTCTCCGGTTATAGAAACACCTTTATCTTTATAATCAATCAACAATATTCCTTCCGAGTCCCAAAATACCGTTGCCATGAGTTTCCCAGCTGATTGTGACACTTTAAATTTCTTGGGAGGTGCTGTGCCCTTTATATGCCACTGCATGGAGTCTTGTTTGGACTCAGGTTCATAATGTTGAACCCAAGTTTCGTCTCCAGTAACAATTCCACTCAATACACCATCCTTGTCTTCATTACAGAGGTCCAAAAATGCACGCGAACACTCTACGCGCTGTTGTTTTTGCGGCGGCGTGAGCATTCTCGGCACCCATCTTGCGCTGACCTTAGACATGCCAAGATGATCGTGTAGGATTTTAAAAATTGTTGTATCGGATACTCCAACCATTTCTGCGAGTTGTTTCTTCTTTAGTCGAGCATCTTCGAGTACAATTTGTTCAACTTTTTGGATAAGTGCTGGCGTGGTCACCTCAATGCTCCTGCCCGGCCTCGGGTCGTCTTCAAGGGATTCCCTTCCTTGTTTAAATAAACTATGCCACTTGTACAGCATGGTTTTTCCTGGACAAGAGTCGCCGTAAACCAATGACATCTCATTCATTATGGTCGCGACTGAATTTCCTTGCCTGGTAAGGAACTTTATAACGGCACGATATTCGATTTTTTCCATATTTCACTTTTCACTCCTGATTATGTTACTTGGTTGACGATAGCTCAAAGACTAACTGTCTAATAACAATGAAACTTCGTATTTATACTAATCATGAGTCGCTGCACAGGCCACGTCCCCAATGCGCCTACACACCCCTCTACAACCCGCTCATTCCGCGAATATAAAAACGCTCCCTCGTATATGACATATATAATGTATTAATTCCAAAACAATTCAGTAGCTTAATATTTTTTTATTATTTTAACCTTAAGTAAATTCTAAAATCATGTTCTGTACATATACGATTTATTTATTATTAAATATTTCATAAATTTGTAAAATTATTGTCCCCTTAGCACTATCAATCTCATAATTTTCACCACCCATATCTTCCTCGATCAATTCTACATTTTCCAACATTTCTTCTCCTCGATGGATGACTATAATATGTAGGAAAATATCTACCTTTTAATTGGGCACCATATTTTTATAAAAAGTATTCTGTTCTTTAACTAAATTTGACCAAGCAGCGTAGAAGGGGGAAAACAAAAACACATTTTGATTAATAAATTTAAAATTTATTTAATAAAAGAGGAAACAATCCATTACTTTAGAATTATGTATATATATAAATATATTTGTAGATATAGCAAAAATTTAAATTTTTCTTAATACGTAACAGGCACAATGCAAAAGTCTTGATAACAATTTGGAAATATTAAACTTTTGATTATCAGTTAGGCACTGCAATTTTTTTTTTTGAAAGAGTACTTAAACGTTATCTGCGGAAGAAAAGAGATTACTAATTTTACGAAATAAAAAAAAGAAGAAAAAATATTTGGCACTACATGAAAAATAATAAAACTACAATTTAAAAACATTAAATTCACAAAAATCTTATCGTAACTGTATTATCTAATAGTTCTAAATATGATGAAAGTAAAAAGAGGTTAGCACCATTTATTAATGTACTATATTATCGTTTCTCGTTAAGAAAAAAACTAGAATTAATACAACACAATTGTCGAGACACTGTAATGATTAGAATATTTTTGATAAAAATACAGAATACAAATTAAAGTCCTTTAAAGCTAATCTTACATGTCTATAATATGATGAACATGAAGTTTTAGGTTATACGCACATGTGCTGCTGAATTTATTGTGGCACGGCATGGATCAGTATTGAAAAATGTGCGTAAACATTGAATCTAATTTGACCTATTTAATTTGGTTATTATGTAAGTTAATTTGACAATTTCACATGAAAGTGGAAAAACATAAAACGAAATGAATGTTTTCAGGTCAAAGCTAAAATTTTAAATTTGATATGATACAGTATTCGAAATTAAGTGTATAGTGACTAGAGTTTTAAAAAAATTAACAATTTATCAAATCTATACAAGATGAAACAATGGGAGTATCATGTAATGTCACTATATACTTAATGAACCACACAAATGAGTAATATACACCCTATTTACTGTATACATAGTTATCACAAACCAATTGATTCTTTTTTGTAGATCATATTTAATCTGACTTGAAAAAAATTAATCAACAATCATTCGAATTTGAAAGTTTTCGTGGCAGACTCTTGCTTGGAACTTCTCGTCATCGATACTGTTTTCTTTTCAGTGACCTGTTGTGTTACGGATTTTTTCAACATCTTCTGTTCCAATGTTTCAGTATCCTTTAACACAGGAGCATCGGAGATGTATTCGACTGATGTAGAGTAATTAGTGTGGTAATCAGAGTTACCTCCATTTTTGAACGAATCAAAACCTTTATCACCCGAACTGTATTCTAATTTTCCTTGTGGCGTGCTTGTGTAATACTTGTCACTGGTACTGAATTGATATGGTTCCGAACTAGATTGATAAGTTTCGTACTTGTATGAACTTGTTTGATATCCATCGGGTGTTTTGTAGGTATTTCGTGAGACCTCTGAGGTAGCATAACCAGGACCTATCATGCCACTATTGAAACTTTTATATTCGTCTATTTTCAGAGGGCTGTCTATTTTGAAACTATAATCTGTTTTTGGTGTTGTCGTTGTTGATTTTGGTGTCCCAGCAGATTGTGAACTGTATGGCTTGCCAAATGTATTAGTCGGTGAACTATGTTGGGCACTAGATACTCCGTATTGATTAAACGAACTCATGTATTGATTAGGTATGGCATATTGACCTAGAGTACCGTATATTTGTGAATCATAAGTTTTCGATGAGGAACTGTATGGCTTTTCAGATGAATACTGAGATGGGTACTGATATTTTGGGGAAGTCTTGCTGTAGGCGTAAGGATCATAGGAAGATTGATTGTAACTGTTAGTTCCACCATAGACAGTCGAATCTAAAGCGTTAACCTCTTGTAGTAAAATGTTTTTGTTCTTCTTCTTATGTTCTAATGAGTTTACTTTTTCTGGGCTTTCTAGGTGACTATACTTTTCATTTATATTCTGGGGGTATTTGTACTGTGCATCGGGCGGCTGGTATTCTAACCTAAAATATTAATAATAATGCATGTTAATAAAGAAGTGACAGAAATTGAAACGTTTCATATTGTTAAAAATGAATTTATTGACAAATTTCTATTTTACTTAAGTAGGTGCCTCCAGCATAGAAATAAATGCTATTATGCATTGTTTAGGTTTAAATAAAGTTCATATATATATTGCCTTTGTTTAAAAAACATCTTAGTTTGCTTGAAGAAAATATCTAAACCTTTTATTATATAGAATTTTTAAACTGAAACATAAAGAAGCTCTTATATGATCAATATCATTATCATAATAACTGTAAAACCTTTTTGTTTGTATTTGAAAATTCTTCGTCAATAACCAGATTTTATGCAATTTATATACTTTAACCCATAGATACAAGGAAGAAATGTAACCTGGGATTTCTCAGTAACTATGGTATTAACAATTATCTGGTATTTCTTAGAAGTATGGAAGGGATTGAAAAAAGGGTGAACGGAAAAATATCCCAAAGGAATTACAATATATTTCAAAGATAGAGAGAGAAATTTCTGAACAGATCCAAATGACGGTTAAGTCTCATTGGTTGAGAGCAGGGATTTCGATCAGAGAATCGACAAATCTTTTATACAGGTTGGTGAATGTATATAAGTATGCTAACAGTGTTTATATCAATTATACTTTTAGATGAGACTTGCATTAATGCTGGACACACGTTACATATGAATAGACTGATGATTTAAAACAGGGATTAAAATGCCCTATTTCAAAAGGCTATCGACTAATCGTAGTACATGCTCGTATCCAACGTTATATATATGATAATTACATGAAAATAATATAAATATGATCACATCAGTGGCAAAACAGAATTCGCGAATAACATATTCTTAGTTTTTAAATCAGGGCAGAAAAGTGGAGATTACCATGATAATATGATTATAAAAACTATATTTGATGGAATAATTAATAACAAATTTACCTGTATAATTTGTAATTATGGTGGATAATGCTAGTTATCATAACCCTTTTGATGTGAAGCATCTCAAGTAATAACAAGAAAGAAAAATGATGAAGTTGGCTATATCAACGTGGAATAAGATATGAAGCAGAAAATACCACGATTTAAGAATTGAAGGAAAATCCGAGATGTGTAGTGAAATGTTCGCATGATTAAGCCTTGGTGGAAGGTATACCTCTAGCGGGTACGAGCAGTGATAAGAACGAAGGGTTAAACTTTATTTTAGTTTGCTATACAACGTTATACTTGCAAGTGGCGCTAAAATATTAGCTAGGGGCTGTAGATTAATTGATTTATGTAACAAATAAATTCAATAAAATCTGAATATTCAGCCTTTGAAAGTCAAACTAAGTTTAAAACAAAAATGATATACTAAGATTCATAGTCTACTATATTAAGAATAATATTGACATATCTCTCATAGGCACCAATCGCATTTTCATTAAATTATTTTCCGTATTTTCAACATCGAAAACAAAAGCCATTCGTTTGTGAACAGAAATAAATGTATGATTCAATTCTAAATAATATTGGTACGACAGCTATTTTTGATTGGAAGTTTTCTTAACTTTGCTCGTTTACTACGCAAATATATGAATAAAATATAGAAATGACTAATGTTGAACAAACCTCCGGATTCGCAGTAGCGTACCGCCTCGCCGGTGAGACTAGATAGGTACGATTATAAATAAAATAATTTTTATAAATTTATTTTCACCCGTCGTAATTAATAATCCACCTTTGTGAAGCATCTTCACGTCATTGACGTGATACAAGCTATCGACAATAATATACATTCGCCCCCCATTTCTGTCATTAGTTACTCGGAGGATTGTTCAACCTTAGAAATGATTTATCATAATTTGTCAGAGAAACATATTCAGTAATACAAGGTCTATTCTAAAGAAGCACACAAAAATCTGATCACCATGTATTATCATTTAGTAACGTTAAATTATACTGCGAAAGACGTGCATTATAAGAAGAACTTACCTAAGATTTACGGTTAGTTTTTATACCCTTCTGCGCCTCTTCCAGTTCTTGGATGACGAGTTCAGCCTTTCTTACTACTTTTTCATTAATTTTTATTTCAACACTGCATGCAATATAATAAGAAAACAAAAATAAATAAATTACAGTTAGCTCATGCACGAGATGAATAAATTAATCACAGACACTATCACAAACAGAGAGGTAAGCGGTGTTAATTTAAGCTTAGGCACTTATCGTATGTTTGGAACAATGAAAAATATATGTCGTACCTTTAATAACGGTGTGATGTCATGAAGTGTGTTGAATCTATGTACAAATGAAATGAAATGGAATACTTACAGTATTGATGTTTCTAATGATATTCAAGGACAATCATGTAAATTTATTTATCGATCTTTTTTTGTACATATCTTTCCAGTTAAATTAAATAAATGCAAAATAAATATGAGAAGGGCATTGTAGAGAAACCAGGGAGAATTGCTCATGAACGATAAAAATGACCATCTTGGCAGTTAATTTAATATTTGCTACCGTAAGTTTGTTATATCTCTGAAAATAATGTGAACTACCACTCGTTCGGACACTAACGAAATATTTGGGAAACAATAAAAAAATTCAAAATAGTAAGACATATTTAACCCTTTGCACTCCGTTCTCGCCGTATTTGCGACATTAAAATGCTAACAATAAATCCACTGTCGCGGCTACGGCGACACGGTTGTTATACTGACTCAGCGTTTCTTAATAAAATAGCTAAGAAATAAATGTTTTGTTTTATTGCAACGACTCCATTTTTCTTTACGTCACACTTTACATCTTTACTTTCTTTGCATCACACTTTACATCCTTGTAACTAATATAGTGCTGGAGTTATTGGTATCCTCCATGAGTTACTAGGCTGGAGTGCAAAGGGTTAATTGTACCAAATATCAGATGTTTTATTATAATTATCATCCTATGACGATTGCCAGATTCTGCAGCATAATCTTAATATAATTAATGATTGGTGTATGGAGAATGATATTACTATTAATACTGATAAGTGTGCTGTTGTCACTTTTACTAAAAGTAATAATCCCCTTATTAGTCAGTACGCCATTGATCACACTGTCATGCCATTGATCACACTGTCATTTTGAGGAAGTCGGGAATTATGGATCTTGGGGTCATGTTCGACTTCAGATTGGTATTTACAGATCATACTTCTACTATATGTGCTTTGGCATCACGTGCCCTTGGCTTTCTTGCGCGTTCTTGCAGACAGTTCAATAATATTGCTGCTCTCAAGGTTTTATATTATGGTTTTGTTCGGACTAAGCTTGAGTATGCCTCGGTGGTATGGTATCCGTGCTATATTTATCAGAGTTTGTTTCTGGAGAGAATCCAGAAAAGATACCTAAAGTATTTATCTTACCGGCTTGATGGTACATACCCACTGAGGGGAATTGATTATGAGGCGTTATTGGTTAGACATTGCTTTCAATCTGTCTTGTCGTAGGGATGCTACCAGTACGAAATTTCTTGTTAAGTTGATTAACAATGGCGTGGATACCCCATCTGTACTGTCTCAGGTTGGTCTCTATTGGTTCCATCTCATTACACTCGGTCTTTTGATTCCTTCGTTCTTCCGAGGGCCAGGACTAATGTTCTATTGAAAGCTCCGCTTACTGACATGTGTAGGAATGCGAATAGGTTGTTTCCAGATCCCTTTCATAGGAAATAATATCGGTAGTTGAAGAGTTTGTGGCGCAACTTCGGTTTCATCTCAGTTCTTTTTCTTTTTTACATGTAAATATATACTTAAGTTCTTAGTTTTTCATTTATTATTATTGTATGTTTTAATTTTCATATATATTTAAGTTAGTTTATTTAATAATTGTACACTGTACCTAATGGAGGTGATTATGATGGAGCCTGTGGTTGACTAGCTTAATCACTAAGGTTGATATATAACCCCTTTCCACATTAATTTTCGTAATTCTGTATATGTATTTCGACAACTAAGTTGTCATCGTCAGCAGATAAATTAAGCAGTGTTGCATCTGGAGAACTACGGCAATAAATACCCGTACGAAACAATTAATTCCGCACACGATCCCTACGGCTGAAAGGCAAGACGCACAGCCAGTGTGTGTGTCTTGGCTGATGATGATAACTTAGTTGTCGAAATACGTATACAGAATTACGAAAATTAATGTGGAAAGGGGTTATATATCAACCTTAGTGATTAAACTGTACCTAATGTTTTTGATTTATCCTTTAAATGGCTTGTCTGTTGGACAATAAAAATTTATTATTATTATTATAATTCCATTAAACAGGTTTATAATTTTAAGATTAAACATTTTAAGAAATATTTATATTATTATGACTGTTCACGAAACTTGAATATTTTCTTATTATGTATGTTGTGATATCATAGTTTTATTCTTCATCAAAGCATTTTGTACTTCGTTTCAAAAATAGAGAGACGAATTTCTGAACAGACCCAAAAGACACTTAATTCTCATTGGTTGAGAACAAGGTCAAACGACACAGTCGTACGCTATCAACTGTCGAATATTTTTCGCGACATACTTTGTGATAATAAACCTCTAACATTAAATAAAGTCTTGACTTACATGACAGTAGTGAACTGCTAAATATGGGTCGCTCAACATTATATTAATTAATGAAACAATTGAATTTTAAGTAAGAATATTTGCAGAATATCAATGTATATAAATATAAATTTGCAGATTGGAGATACCTCAAACGAAGCAGAATCAGTGTTCTTACTGAAAGATATATGATAGAATGGAGGTGCAAATATGTAAAAGAGGTTTCATTATGTAGATCCCAAAATAAATCGATTTTCTATTTAGACGAAATCTGTTTAAACGAGGGTTATACAAGGCAGAAAGTATGGACTGACGCAAATGTTTAAAGTCGTGAACAGACATTTGCAGAAGGATTTACCACAGGATTAAAAAATTCATCTGGAAAAGGGACGTCGGCTTTTATTACATATTGGCAGGTCAGATGGTTTCATAGAAAATGTTTTGTTAGTGTTCGAAGTGAAGAAAACCTCTGACTATCATGAGGAAATGAACACCAAAAGTTTGAATATAAAGAATAGTAATAATAAAACTGAATAAAGTTCTTTTATTTTGGAACTCTATCTGAAAAAGTAGCAATTGCTAATAAAAATCTGAGTAGCAGCATAGTTTTTAAAACAGAGATAAATTTACGCACAATATTATTTAACGCAAAAAATAAAACTGATCCTATGGAATAATGCGGTGTTCATAAACTTCAATTCCCAGAACGTAATGGTGTGTATATTTGCCAATCATGAAGAACATTCAAAATTAGAATAGACGAATGTCTACGAAGCCTAAAATACCAAAGAAATGATTCTAACTTCAGCAAACATCTAATAGAAACGAACCATAATTCTAATCGTATCTAAAAATTTCATTAGTTCTCAATTAGATATATTTTGAAGAATTGTCTTTTACCAACAAATAATCTTGTATATATATTTTACCTCTCCCCCTTTTCTTGTAATCGGATTTAATTATAGCTTTTCGTTTTCCTATATCGAGGAGATTGTAACCTGTATTGTACTTGCTCGATAATGTCCTAACATACGAAACTAGTCGCAGTAAATATATAACAGTGTGAAAATTAGACAAAGTGTTTTATTTATTCCTTAGTCTGTTTAATGTATCACATCATTCCTTTGTATCTTTAGTATGCAACGCATCAATCAAAAGTTATGAATATTATTTCTATTTTAATGTTTGTATTTACGTATACATAATAATACTTATCTCTTTACTGCTTGTTATTGTTTCTCTAGTTTTTTCATGAATTTACTTTTCTTGATTATCATTCTCACGTTATTTTTTTATTGTATAATATTTAATTTGTATTAATTAGAATTCATTTTCTGTAATGTACAAAGTGAGCAATAAATAAAGTAAATATAGTGAAATGTTCTTTTAAATTGGACGTAGTTAATATACATACTATGTTCAGAGATATAAAAACTTATGGTATTATATATACCAAGACAGTAAAGACTATATAAAAATCCTCTACTTGATATGGGAAATGCTGATGGAATCCAATTCGGGGGATTACCCAAGCACAATATTAATTAATACAAGTGACGAATAAGTCAACTGAAAGTAAAAATAAAATATGTATGAATTAAAAATACTACATTACAGTGAATAATGGAAAATAATCATGCTAAAATATGACTTAAATGACCTATCTCAACACAAGACTCGAATTGATTTGAAATGCGAAAGATCGGGCGAATAGTACACAGCAGTTAATTAGGTTAGAATTTGCGTGAACCTTCGACGTTGTGCTTAAAATATCAACGGGGCGTTGTAATACTTGTCTAAAATACCTATAAAATTCTCTAAGGCGACATGCTGAAAACATAGAAGGGGTCATGCGGGAAAGTTAGTGGGTTAATGACACACACCTGTAACTCACCGCGAAGTATCTCCATCTATATTAGAACTATATCCGTCGGTTTCCTCACCGGACGTATCGCCTCTGTATTTATATTTGGCCTGGTTGATCGCCATGAGTTTACCTCTGGCTTCTTCTAGTTCTTTTTCGATTCTCAACACCTCAGTACTAGAAACAAATTATGTTTAAAATTTTATTTACTGTAACAGAATGGTACTTTTACAAATAAGTTTAAGAAGTTCTGAAAAAAATTGTATATTATAATTTTACTATATAAAACCGTGTAATGATATTGGTAAAGTCCCTGTTAACTTATAAAGTTATTTGTATGGCACTGATCTTAATGAATATTTAAATAAAGTAAATAATTTAATTAAATCGGTAAAAAATCTTTACTATATTAATATATGTACTTTGGATGCGACTTCGACAACTAAGTTGTTATCATCAGCTGAAAGTAAGCCCGGTATAACACACAGAGTAAACCGCGAAATACTTTACATAAAAGACCAGATATACAGCAAGAATTTAATAATAACATATGTGTTTCGAAAAGTAATATCGCGTAGTTTTTCAGGTGCGACACTGTTTAATTATCTGCTGATGATGACAACTTAGTTGTCCAAATACGTATACAGAATACGAAAATTAATGTGGCAAGGGGTTATATATCAACTTTCAGTGATCAAATCTAGCACATACTAATATTATGTACACACACTATTTTGTGAATAAATTGATTGATTACCATTATCGATTACCTTTAATTTATATCAACTTGCTGTTTAATCTAATCAATTTTAAATTAGAGCATGACATTTCTTTATTATTAAAAGGGAAGTAACATACTGTGTCATATTAAGTGTTTTGGGTTTAATGAGAAAAAGGAACACTGATAATACCAACAATATAAAAAATTAATAAATAGATCAACTAAATTCATTGATTATCTTTAATCTATATCGTTTTTCTGTTTCATCTAATTAATTTTAAATTGTAGCATGGTATTTGTTTATTATTAAAAAGGTAGTATTCTGTTCATTAAATGCTTTGGGTTTAATGGAAAAAAGGAAAAATTGATAATGCCAATAATGTAAAAATTAATAAATAGATCACAACGGGAAATTTAAAAAAAAATACTTATATTCAAATTTAGCGCCAAAACGATGTGTTGATCTATCTTGCAACTTTTGAAGTGCAAATGTTGCTTTTTCATCTACTCCTCCTATACTCTATTTCAAAGAGAGAGAGACAAATTTCTGAACGGCCCTAAATGACAGTTAATTCTCATTGGTTTAGAGCAAGGCAAAATCACATAGTCGTGTCTACAATGACGTACTATTTGAACTTTGAACAAATAAATAAAATTACGTGGGTTTTTTAAGCAAATATCTTGTCTACACACATAAACACTACAATTTTAAAGTGTGGATTATGTATCACTTAACTTTTCTATTCCAATTTTCACGAATTTTGTAGGCTGTAATTTGGGCTGGTGTCTGTTCAGTAATTTGTCCCTCTTTTTGAAACACAGTATAGTTTAAAAATAGACGTATTAGAGAGAAGATATTTCTATTCATTCTTAGTGCCACACTCCCATTAACTTTTCCTTCAATGGATGCTGGTCCGCGTTTTTTATTATGCAGACTGTATTTATATTGTTTTCAATTGATCGAATTTAGATAACAAAGAAATCATTCAAAATCACTTACCGGGCATTTATTTCCAAAGCAATACGACCAACCATTTTTTTATTAAGAACGAATGACCTCTCCTCATCAACATTAATGGCTTGTTGCGCCGCACGCACTAGATTGTCTGTAGATTTAAGAACTGCATTTCCAGCTTGCTGCAATCTGCGCGTTGCTTCTGTATCACCTTCGGCCTTCACTTTACAGGCAACTAATAAATGTGCCGTCGAACTTGCGACTTGTTTAGCTGATGAAATCAACTTCTCCTCCGTGGCAAGACCTAAAAATATCACTCTGATTAGAAATCGTTTCTTATAGATCGACATCGCCAACCTTACCTTGCACTAAGGCATTTGCACTTTCGACTAAACTGTGCGTAGCCGCTGCGACGATTCTGGCAGCAGATATTAGTCCTTCCGACCATTGTCCGTCGTCGGAAGATGTCAGAGGCGTACTCGACATCTTTCCACTGTCAATTAGTTCCCTTTGAGCGGCACTGGCAGCTTTAACAAGAGCCGAAGTTGCTGCTGTTATGGATTTCGCCGCTTCGAGGATCATTTCGTCGAAGTTCATCGATTCATCGAGATCGTGAGCCTGAAATTGACAAGAAAAAGCATGTGTAATAAGCAAATATATCGGGGAAGTTTTAAAATTCATCGACATCGCCTGAACTTACCGCACCTTTTATTGAAGAACACGTAGACCACTGTAATAATATGTTTGACTCCTGGGTGTTTCTAAATTTACAACCAAGAATATCAAACATATCTCACGGTAGCCTACAGGGGCCACCTCGACGACAGCGATAAGATTTCAAACGAAGTGTTAAGTAATTGCATAAAATTACCTTAATGGACTTCCTGGGTCGTAGATTTGCCAGCTTTTTAGCGGCGGCATCGATTGAGGCGGCGGCTCCGAGTAACTCATTTTCAGCAATTACCGTAGGATCGTCAGGATCAACCCAATCGCTTCCTGTAAATTGAAAATATTTATTATCCAATCTAATATTTCTAATTTTGTACATCTTGGTTTTGAGCGGTGTGGATCGCGTACGGAGTTTGATTTTCGTACAATTGTTTTTCGCCGTGTTTTACCAGGTGCGACACTTTGAAATTATCAGATTTTTCAAAATTGCAATACAATAGATTTAGATCAACGATTTTCCAATCTTTTAATCCTCTGAGTATAATACGATTTATTAACTGTTAAAATCTTGTCGGTAGTAGCTACACTGCTGCAAGTTGCAAAACGACTGACCCAGAGAGCCTTTATTTATGTGGGCAGTAACAGAACGGTGGCCAACTAGCTGTTGTGCAGGTCGTGGTCCAAGTTAAATAATCGGTGTTTACATGAATGAGCACATAATGACGCAAGCAATGTCTCATAGCAGATCGTAGCTCTATTAACCTGGGTTACGCAAGATAAAAATTGAATTGTAACATAAACGAAGAGTTCTTTCGTATCTTCTAATATACACCTACTGATAAGCATCTGCTTTATCTACCTCATCTGTCATATCAATTATATAAAGCAAGTCGTATGACTTATCATTTTGAAGTACTTTTTGGAATCGAGTTCTTTAATTATGTTATCTTTTACGCGAACAGGATGCTTTTAACATTTTTTTGGTTGCTGGGAGCACCACCCGAGTTGCATAGCAAATACATTGTTCAGTTGCAAGACATACTATGAAGAATTTTAGATATTAAATATTTAGTTGTAATGGACATAATAGATAAAATAAAAAATATACTAAAAACTACTATTATTATTTCTAATTAGTGGGATATCTAAGAAAGGTAAGGTGTGTATTTGGTTGTTGGCGGTTGTGCAGAATTGTTTTGTTCGAGTTTTACTGCGGATTTAGGTGCGACACTGTGATTAATTTTCTGCTGATTATGACGAATTAGTTGCCGAAATACGTATACAGAATACAACATTTTTTGATTCATCCTGTTGTCTGAAATTGTACTGTATTTTTAAGTTTTCAAGTTTTTTGTATTATTTTTTATTTTCTCATTTATTATTCCGTCGAGATTCGAAAAAAAAATAGTTAACTAGCGAAAATAATAAAAGAAAGGTAATAAATAATAACACAAATGAAAAGCAGAGTACTAGAGAGAAAACCCCACCGCTGACAAAAATAGAACTTGAGGGTGCTAGATATACACAGGGAGACAGTAATATTTCGTTAGTTTATTCTAACAATTCAGGTTCTAAATGTGACGATGGAAGCGAAGAATCGAGCAGTAGTGAAGACCATTTGAACGAAGTGGAAGACAGTGTTGTAATGGAAGTGTTAGATAATGATTCTACACTTGTTGGAGGAAACAACATATAGTTTGACGCAGATTGTTTGTATTTTTGGTGGCAAGGCTACACCTTCCAAAAAAAAATGAACTTACTAGGGTTCATATATGCATACAATGTTCCAACTGTTCTCCAACAACACCATTGTATGAGTAGTGGGAGATAGAAACAAGTTTTAACCTTCTATCCTCTAAATGGTATCTCGTCTTATCATGCAGTTTCAAGTTTCGGTATATTGTCGTTGAGTAATAGTGTCATTTACCATTATTTCGAATTCTGAGATTCTTATCAAGCAAGGATCCGTGATAGAATATTTAACGCTGGAAGATGCGCCCCTATCGAAAGTTACAGGCGTTTGAAAGCTGTTTATGGTACCAACTGCATGGATGTGAATAATGTTCGCTAATTGATTCGATGAAATAATCATTTAATTTATTCTAATGTTACAGTCAGTCTGGAATTCCAGTAACAGTAAGGGTAATAATTCGCTTTTGTGTTTAAGTAGGACTTTTACTAAATCTAAACAAAACGTAGCGCTACAAAAAGTGGAAGTTTCTCTTTTTCAAGGAGTCAGACCAAATCTAATTGAAGCCGATTAGTTAGGAAGCAGTTATAATAATTTTAAATTTAAATTAATTATATTAATAACTGAATAAAATTACCTTTAAGAAGTTCGGCTACCGTTACAAGTTCAGTAACTGACTGTGCTATCCTCCTTGAAATCAGTGGCAACGTACTCTTTGCATCTGCAGTGTTTCCATTTAGTATTGCTATCAGCAATTCCCTAAACTGTTGTGCACACTCATGGCCAGCTCTCAGAGTACGTTCTTTTTGCTCCGGGGTTTCGGCAACGTTAATGGCGCAACTCTGTGAATGTACAGAAAATATTTCATTGAATAAAAAACATTTTAAAACATTAAACAATAAGTAAACAACAGAAAATCAAAATGAATTAATTAAGAAGATGTTGGTGAGTTCTCATAGGGTGAAACGTATGTAAATAAACTGTCTATGAATTTATATCCATTAATATTAAATAATGATAGTATTAAACAAAATATCTAAAAGAATAAATTAAGGGGATGCTGGTGATTTCTGAAACGAAGAATTTATATCCACCATTGTATCTCCTGAATGAAAAGAAGTACAATTATAGAAATACACATGTCAAATGCGTATTTCTATAATTGTGTCCCTTTTTTCATTCATGTAATTATCAACTATATTTTGATGACAGTGCTTCTATCGCTAATTCTCGTCACGGCTCATTCACATTCCAAATCTGATAAAGTAGACATCGTCGTTATAACTAAATTATAATTATTAATTAATTATAATTTAGTTTGTGTTATGTCTCTATTAATAGAAGGCACGAAAACTTGTAATAAACTAAATAAGCAAAAACTCCACTAAATTCTAGTAAGAATATAAATAGAATTTAGTTTATGTAGGGGACATTTAAAAAATTTATTTCTTAATATGTTCATCATTAAATTTTATTAAGTGTTCGCTAATAATTTTGTTACGCGTTATGTGATCATCGTATTGTATTGCAATTTACTCATGTTCATAACACAATACTAAAGAAATTATAATTTTAACTTGATATTTTTTGTGCAACTATTTGCAAGGATATCTACTTCACAGGTTTGGAATATGAATAACTTGAGGAGAGACAGCGCACTGGGAATTACCGTTATAGATAGACAGCTTTATTGGTTTTTTGTATGATACTAAATGTACATTCAACACATCAGTAAAAAACACTAAAAAACAAACACAACACAAAGACTGGTCTGTAATTGGAAAGTTCTGAGATTTCGCTTATAAATTGGAAATACCTTTAAAGACTTTAAAGCCTGAGGAAATATACTTTCCGGAAACGATCTGTTAATTGAGTGTGAGGTAGCGAAAGAGTCGTTACAACTTCACGCAAGAATTTACAAGGAATATTAGCCGAGTCCGCACTTCTTTTACCATTTATAAATAATGGATACAAATGTTTGCATTTTGTTTAAATAAAGATTGACTGTTAATTGTTGACCTGATAAATTCAATTTTGCTGTATTAAGAATTTTTATAGAATTTTATGTATAAAAACTGAGGAAGTTTTGACATTTATCGTCAGCTAGAAGTCGACGTGAAGGAATAATAATTCGAATTAGAGAAAGTGTTTACAAATGATCAAAATGTTGGAACAAATTGAACAAGGTTATGTGGAAAAATAAGATTTATTTTATTAGTTTTTATAAGTAGCGTGCAAAGAAAATAAGTTTTTAAAATCTAGCTTCTACAAAGGATGCACAGCCGATAATATATTATAAGTAGCGTGCAAAGAAAATAGATTAAAATCTGCTTCTATCGCGTAAGCTTAGTTTTACAACAAAAAAAAACTTTCATTATAAAAAACTAGGCTTATTGTTAATTACCTTGACTATGACCAGCATATCAGATATGGCTTTCCTGGACATGTTGGCGGCAGAAATTATGTCGTCTTGTTTATTGCTAATGCCTGCGGAAACGGATTTTGCAGTTGCTTTTGTTATAGCTTTTGTACAGCGAATTATATCTTCGGGGGTTGCTCCTAATTTTGCTGTTTCCGTTGAATGTAAAGCCTGAAAATAATTAATAATTAATTTTAAATAGTTATTGCGTTATTACAATATACTAGGGAGATTCTGCATAAAATCAAGGTTTGCCGCGTTAATTCATCATTGTTAAAACATAGCAGCGCCTCCAACGTTTTATATTTATGTTTTATAATGGTCAAAATGATGAAATAAATTAGTTACAATTGCAAAGAATCTTAATAAATATCGTTAGTTCATTTTACCTGTTCATTTTTAGTGTTTAATATTTTGTTCATATTTTGGGCACATCACTGTATATTCCAATCTTTTTGTGAATATTATAATTAAATCATGTCCTTAATAGATTTCACTTTCATTTCTTATTTTATAACTTGCACTTTATTGGATTTATTTCATTACGGCCCTGTACTAATATATTTTCTTATTATTTTTTATTATCCACTAAGTTAGTCATTATTTTTGAATTAAGATAAGGTTTTATTTGCTTATTTATCTTTTCGATTGATGTTCATTCATTTTATTTTAACGTACTCTGTAATTTATTTGAAAACATTAAATGTAACATATATCAATTTAAATATTAATCAGTGGACTTTATTATTTATTATTATTGTAAACTGAATACGTGTTCGGGATACTGCCTGTTGAAATATATTATCTTAGTAAATACGGAGTCTTCACACTTTATCCAAACTATATTACATTACAAATAAGTAGTTCATATCTTTTTGTACACCAATAATTCAGTGGATTGTTATCCTTGTTTTGGCATTTCGACTACTGCATTTGTTGTCTGTTATTTTTTTCCCCTTTTTCTCATCTCAACTAGTACTTGATGGTTGTGTAAATGGCATGTATTTGTTATGATCCACGAGTTTCAGTATTAACAAAACACTTTTACGGAGTCTAATACTGTGGCGCCCTTAACGATCTTTTAATACAGAGAACCCTCCCCAAACTTTCCGAGATATTGGCTAGTTAAAGCCCTGTAGTAGTTGTTGTAAATTGTTGTAAATAAATTAAATAACTAGTCTATTAGTAATACAGCTGAAAAGGTTCCAGAAGAATTAATTTTCTTAAATTAAATTTTAAACAAAATTCCACGATTTCAAATTTAAACACCGTTACGATAAAATTTAAAAAAATATGTAAAAACGCTAACTGAAAATTAATCAATCAATATTTACCTTCATTTCTTGCATTATAGCTTCAACCGTGGCTTCCAATGCTCTAGTGCCTCTAGTATGTTCATCTTCTACCGCTTTAACTGTTTTCAATAAAGAAGTAACATTCGTTACCATAACCTAAAAATTAGAAAAGCGTAGAAAACAACTTAGCAGAAACGCAAACGTAAATTGTACAGAATAAAGCCTCACAGAGATTGTTAGTCTGATATAAAGATCAAATATAATTAATATTATAATTAAAGAATAGAAAGCTACGAGAAAATAAGAGTATTAGCGGGAGAAAAAAAAACGTATTTTGTATATACATACCAACCTTTGGTTTAAGATGCACAAACAATTTATATTTATCATTTCGTGTCTAAACTACTACAAAATCTTATACTTAATAGAAAAGAAATAATTAAAGGCTACACAAGTTTACTTGCAAAGAAGTTTACTTCACCAGACACTTACAAAGAGATATGCAATGTATGAATGCAGAAAAATAAAATAAAATAATTATAGTAAAATAATACAAAAAAAATACATCGAAATTAAAATCTAATTTCTAGTAACAAAAGTGTAAGTAAAAGTGTCTCTAGAAAGTACATTGACGTGAATGAAATAGAAGTGATATGTTTTGATAATATGAAGTAAAAAATGTATATATTCAAACGGTATAAACATGTATAATATAAAATCGAACAAACATTCCGTTTAGTAACAGGTATAATCAAGGAACTATCATATTATTAATAATTACATTGCTTTCGAATACATAAACAATTCTTTAGACATTTGTTAAACGAATGTTTTAAATATTCCTTGTAAAAACGGTTTTTATATGCATATAAATGAATAAAAATAATTTTATGATGCAAAAATTATGATTATACAGTAAACGTTATTAATAATTGTAATAGAGAATCCTAATACTGTAACTGTGTTCAATGCAATACAAATATTTCATAACCTGATAATTTATAATTTGATTGATAAGTTGCAATATTTAAGTAATGCACCGTAAATGTTAAAATATAAGTGAATGTTAAATTACAAGTGAATAAACTTATTTTTACATATATTTTCTGCAGTTCTGTAAGAAAATTGGTGTAGTGCATTTTCTATTATATTTAAATATACACCCTGATTCATGACATTTATGTGGTTTGTTATGTTTGACGTATTATGATGATTACAAAAATGTGGAATTATCGATGTATTGTACTTTCAAAAGGAAGTATCTTTAGTATTTATATATTTTCAATAATAAAGGCAATTTCAACTGCATTATCACTGAAACAGGAAGAATTATAAGAATGCTTGAAAAGTTAAATTTAACTCGATTATTAGCAACGTTTTATTCACTTATTCTTTGGAAGAAAAAATGTCGATTATATAGGTGTAACATTCGATGTTAAAAATCATAACTAAGATGAAGAAATATGTAAATATTTATACATAAATGCGCCATTATTGAATGAAATCTTAGAAATAATTACTCCAAAAATTCTCAAATTTTCACAAATTCGCGAATTTTTAAAAGAAGCCGATGATGAAACAGGCAATATATTTTTAATAATTATGAGATGGTTACCTCAGGTAATCAATAATATTTGTATTAGCCTTATAAAATATATATGTCTAATGTATAGGTTAGATATCAGATGAAGAAGGCAAATAATAAGTGGGATGGTAAGATAACAGAATGGAAGGTGTTTACGTTGTACAAAATGTAGTTTACAAAATATTATTAACTGCCATATGTGGTTGGGCATTTTAAGAAAGTAATATTTATTTTAAAAGAACAAAAAGAAAGATTAGTACACAGGTTTTTATAAAAAGTTCAAAGATAGTTTATTCTAACAGAAAGTACCATTGAAGCTGATTTAAAAGATATTAGAAGATAATTAAAATTAGGCCTACATTTGCTCAAATTTCTTTTCATATGTCAAAATGAAAACTGTAAACATGAAAAGATATTGAAGAGGAATTGTTGTATAAGATGTTCCGTATCTTAGAAAATCCTTTGCTTTGTTATTAATTGATCCAGGTATACAAATTTTTCAAATTTTATATATGATTAATGGAAATATACTAGTACAAATGTATATATAGAGAAGTCCATTAAAAAAAGAAATTGCAAGAAGACTTTTAAGAGAACTTTCTAAAAAATTTATTTCAATAAGATGTTCAGATGTTTATTTTAGGCAATACAAACTCGGAATTTTTGTTGGGTTGCTATTGATAGTGCAATGTTATCAATATTTATAATCTGAAACATTTCTTTAACATATTAAATTTAGTAAAAAGTAGAATTGCTTGAAGCATCTTTTTTAATGTGAAAATGAGTATATTTCTTAAATAAAGTATGTTATTTCATTATTATTTTTTTCACAATCAAATCATTTTAGCAAGAGGCTTTAGTGAGGATGAGATTTTTCAGAGCGAAATTTTTATCGAAAACGGCGTTCTTTTCAAAATAAACTCGCTTCGTAATTTGCTTTAACAATCACGACGCGATGTATTGTTTGCAGTCATACACATAACCTTAGATACCCTTTAAACTTTTTATAAATTAACCTTTTTTGCCAAAAATACATATCTATCGTTTTTTATCCGTTAATAACCGGTTCCTAGGGGGCGCTACGGACCTATATATAAGATTAACAGCGGTCCCTAAGTATTTCCGTAACGTTAAAGGTGATCTATTTTTTTTGAATACATATTAAAGATATAATTCTTGTACGTAGCTACTTTTTTTATGTATATATATATTACAATGGACTTTCAGCTAAAGTTTTTAATATATTTCTAATTCAAATCGAATAAACAATTTAAAACGATGATGTATAGTATTTGTTTAGATATATCTTTACTTTAGTTTTGTTGATATACATATATATATATATATAATAAATACCACCACTTTACCTAACACTGACGCTATTACAATAGTTTACGGTTTTGTGTGTTAGTTTATAGTATTGCAAATCACATATTAATATTTTTAAATTAGTCTAGTTTTTGTAAGAAAAAGACAATAATTAGTGACATGATTAAGATGTTTTACATGGTATTGTTTCAGAACTCCTGATGAAGCTATAAATTTATAGCGAAATATATAGTATAAAAACAAAGGATTGGTTTCTCATTCTCCTGACCGAATAACCGACGAACATTATTATTTTTGGATTATCATATACACGGTCGACCAAAACACTTTTAACAAATTTTATATATATATATATCAACAGATTTATTATTTTGGACTTTTAGCTGAATTTTTGGAATATATTTCTAGTGCAGATTGAATAAATAATTTACATCAATCATTTAAAGGTAACTGTTTAGATATATCTTTACTAACTTTACTTCTGTTGATATACACATACATTTTTTATTATTTTGGATTTTCAGCTAACTTTAGTTTCTTTGATCTAATTTTTTTTTATTATTTTGGACTATGAGCTACATTTTTAAAATACATTACTATCTCAAATTGAATAAATAATTTAAATCAACCAGCGATAAAGTTTACTTGACTATACCTATTACTAGTGTTAAATGATACAGAATCTGCATCGTTAATGCTAAAACAAAAAAAATAACTTAAGTCGCAACTAGGCAATGTATAATATCGGTTTGCAAATTTTCAGCGTTAATATTTTCTCTGCTGTCGCTCAGTAAACGCAGCAACTCTTCCTCCTGATCAGAAATCCACCAATCGGTGTCAGAATCGGGCACCTGCCACAGTCAATCAAAATATGCGCTGTCATTAAAACAGTCCACCAATCGTGGGGCCAAAATTAAATCCAACTAAATCTATATGAGTGGGTTATTACAGTATTAATATTTGATCAAGAGGCCGATAGGTACAGCAATACAAAAATTCTGGTGGACTTTAAATATTACCTTAATGAAAGCACATATTCGACCGACTGTTTGATTAATTAATAACTAGATCGGTAGAGAAAACAAACACAAAACAAAAACAAGAAAATGCATGTGTGTTTTTGTGAATGAAGTTAACGATGTTATGTATTAAGACAGAGAGAGATGTTCATTTAAAGTCCACCCTGTATCATTTCACAAAAAAAAAAAACAAAACACAAAAACTTGGGGAATGGGGACACTTAAACACACATGCAAAAAAAACAAAAAATTAGGGTTGTTATATTAAGTAGTACGGTATAAAAATATTTATTCCATTTATGCTACGAATTAGGATGTTGGAAAATAGTAACTTTTTTCAAGCGATATTTATTAAATCGCTGCATTTTTTGTGAAATTTAGGGAAGTGAGTTGCATATTATATGAAGGCTTGCAGATCAACCAAATATTTGTATTACAAGTCACTATTTTTCAGGCTACATCGTATAAGTTTCTGGTGATATAATTTCCTCGATTTATTTGCAAAGTAGTATAAATTTTTTTTTGCAAATTTCATTACAGTATTGTAAGTACTTGTATTAGTGCAAAATACCATTCTTTTTTAATTAAAAAAATGCAGTATGAATATAATAAACCGAATTGCAGATTTTTAAATTGACGTTAGTATTGAGTTATTAAAAAAATTATGGAGTTAAACCTATATTAAAATTAAATTTTATTTTACTACCTTACAGACTCTTTTCTTGCATGTTGCATTAGATGGGAAAGAACTATTATTATATGATTAGACAAAGAGGTTAATTATATGATTTACAGTTACACGCATTATCTGCGCGTTTGTAAACAGGATACCTTGGCAAAACAGAACGTGAACCCATAGGAAAAGTTTGGAAAGAATTTTATAACAAAATCATGAGCGTAGAAACCCAATAAGGCGCCAAACGGGAACTTTTGAAATGCAGAATTATAGTTATTGGACAGACAGTAGCCTTAATGAAATAAAAATTAATGAAAGACACTGTACATCCTCTTACGCATCGAACAGCAAACTGGTCTACTGAACGAAGTGATGTCTTCAAACCACATTAGATAGGCAAGGCATCAACGTACGTGACTGAATTTTAGTCGTGTGCTACCGCGAATTAAAAAACGGCTAAACGAATTAAATTTATTGTTTGTTGCCAATAGAGTTATTGAAAGAAACGCACGTTTCGTGGACTACCACCACTCCTTAGCTAGTCTGGATCTGTAGACAACGATGAATGGAACGATCGATATACAATTAAATGATATAAAAATCAATGAAAGGCACTGTACAGCCTCTTACGGATCGAACAGCAAGCTAGTCGACAGAACAATGTAATGTCTTCGAACTACGTTAGATGGCCAAACTGACTAAATTCTCGACATGTGTTACCGCTAAATAAATGAAGTTCGACAACAAATGATGGAGGCTGAGGAGTGATGGTATTCCACGAAACTTGCGTCTCCGTCAGTAACTCTATCGACTACAAATGATTAACCTTAAGGAACTTCATGAACGCTCATAATACAGCAGCAAGCTGATGGTATGATGCGCAGTTTCTTCAAATGCATCATCGGATCTTTAAAATTAAGAGTGGATCGCAATGACTATTACTTCCGATCGATACGTTGAGACGCAACCTTTTGTTGCACCTGCGTTGAACAATTTTTCACAACTTCACGACATCGTACATTGTAAGGTAATTAATGGCAACTGTTTAAGAATGATTTGGTGACTGTGTCATCTCAAAATTCAGTGGCATTCTCTGGACGCATAGATAATCGAATTTGTCTGGTAATTTTTCTAGGGCTACCGTAATAGTCGGATATACCCGATTTGGCCAAGGATGCACTGAAAGAATTCAAGACAAAATTTGGTTTCTCAAGTGAAATGCAGAACCTTGATAGCAGACTGCAAAAATATGTGTTAATATTAGTTTTTAAAATAGTAACACATCCTTAAGCTGTGGCAATTATGTCATGGAACACCCGGTATAAAGGCAATCGGTTGGTTATATGTTCACACCAGTGGGGAAATGGGTTTTATACCTGTCTTTTGATTTTTAAATCCGGAAACAAATCCAGAGCCTTATCACAACAAAATGAACTTACAATATTATGAGAAATGGCTTACAGGGAAGCTGCTTTCAAATCTCTCCCCAAATTGTGTTATTGTAAGTGATAATGTACCCTATCATAATATACGAATACGGGAAGCACCTATTAGCAACTCAAGAAAAATAAATATGATAGATTGGATTTCGACAGTCTGCTCCAAAAAAAAATGGGCACTTGATTTTATGACTCCCATCCTATAAGCTGGGTTTAAATTACTCTAAATTAAACACTCTACATTAACTGACTGGACGTTCACTGTCACAATGAATAATAAATGATGAATCACAGCCACTCCGATTTTTTAAATAATAAAATCAACAGCGGTACGTAATACCTGCATTAGTGGGGTTATCTAAAACTTCAAATGCTAGTTCAGTTATCATAGAATTTTGGGCATATGTTCATTACACACTGTTAACATGAAATTGCTTCAGTAACACAGCCTTAAGCTGTGGCAATTACGTCATAGGACACCCGGTATATATCAAAATGAACACAAAATATAGCTTACGCTGATTACACATTGTTAACATGAAATTGCTTCAGTAACACGCCTTAAGCTGTGGCAATTACGTCATAGGACACCCGGTATATATCAAAATGAACACAAAATATAGCTTACGCTGATGATTTAGCAATAATATCAAGTACAACAGAAGAACTAATAAAAGAAATTGGACGAGTGGACAGAGAAGACAATTCAAATTGGAGATGATGAAAGTAAAACAAAATATATGAAGGTGCCAAAGGGGAGGATATGGATAAACATTTGTTAACAGATAATCATAACTTTAAAGTAATGTCTATCTTTAATTATTTAGGAGTGACGATAGCACAATCGGCGAAAGAAAGGATTTTGAATGGAAGTCAGATTTATGATATAAACAGTGAAATATTTAGTAAATAAAAAAAAAATTAAATATGTAAGAAATAATAAAATTCGTCCCAAATATTATAATATTTAAATAAATTTAACTCCATTAAATATGTACTTACAGTTAGTTCACCCCTGAAGACTTTTAATTGCACTTTTAAAATTGAAAAAAAGGTACAATCTAAAGCTAACATTATTTCATTTTAAATGAATAACAACTTAGCCTACCACAAAACAACTTAATTAACGTACATTATAGTAAACATGCTGGAATACTAGATTAGTAAAAAAATAATTACAACCAATCTCTCTACTAAAACAACAACCGGCGGCAGCTTACCTTTGCACTGTCTTTTAAGTGAGCCATAGTCGGATCGTTAATCGGTTTTCCACTGGCTGCTTTAGTAGCGTGAATAAGATCGCCCAGGGCACTGGCGACGTCCTTCACGGCGTTTATCAACATGACCTGCGACTCGGGATTGTCCGCACCCAAACTTGCAGCACCAAATTTGACGACTTCAGCCAATTGAACTTGAATAAATTAATAAGAATTAAATTACACAAAGCGTTACGTTTTGTTGTACAAAAATACTTACCAATTGTCGTGACGGCGTTTTGAGCCGCCACGGCTAGTTGTTCTTGTGACGACGCAGCACCCGCCACTAACGTCTTGGTGTCTTCGACGAGAGCCTTGGCCGTTTTAAGAATATTTTCGCGATGGTCAGCGAATGATTCGTTTTCATTTTCGGGATTTAGGTTGCCGGCAGTCGCGAACATTATTGTCGTGTCTAAGTCTCCTATTATGCCGGACACTGTGGAGGCTGCGTTTATGCATGCTTGAGTGCCACGTGAACCTGATTGTAATGCAGCTAATACACGAGAAACCTGCACAAAGACGTTACTTATTTATTCATCTAATTGACTACAAATAGAGGAGCATAGGATTTGTCATACACTTTAAAACTGACCATAATTAACAAGACTAAGGAATAAATAAAATACTAAATTTCACATATATTTACTGCGACTAGTTTTATCCGGTGTAGTGCCACAGACGGAGCACCGGATTCTAGGACAAGTATTCTCATATAATTAAGTTTTATTAAATAAACGTGCGACTAGTTTCGTCTGTTAGGACATTATCAAATACAATACAGGTTACAATCTGCTTTATTTAGGAAAAAGAAAAGCAATAATTAAATCCGCTTACAAGAAAGGGGTAGAGGTAAAATATACGTACAAGATTATTTATTGGTAAACGAACTTTCTTCGAAATATCTACAAATATAAATAATAACGGGTGGGCCATCTATCGGTTTAAATTTGAACCATCGGTTATTTCGAGTCTGGCAATACTTACATATGTCATTCTATTCTGTCACAAAATTCATAATATTTTCTCCACTGAACGAAAAGAATCGATTTACGGTTGAGCAACATTGGGATTTATTGAAAATTTATTTCCAAAATAAAGACAATTAGTGGGAAATTGCACGAAAATGTCGTACAAAATTTGGTCGCAGAGAAAGACCAACAGTGCCCGATACACGCAAGTTTATGGAATTTAAGTATTCCGTCGTTTCGTTAGTTACTCTTCTGCCGTTTTCAGGGTAGCCCTGAGAAGAACTGTTCTTACTTCCCAAACTTATCACTATAGGTGGGTAATTCTTCTGGCGTATGCGTTTCCCTTTCTTATTCGCTTGAAAATGTCCTGTGTGAGTCGGTCTAGAATTTCAAGTGAATAAAAAATTAGGGAAACGGCAGGAGAGTAACTGGCGAAACGTCGGAATACTTAAATACCACAAGCGATGGAAACAGTTCAAACAACTCGAATTACAATCAATCATCAAGAATTGCACGTCTCATTTTACACAAACGCATTTCAAGATGAAATATTTTGATTGTTTCAAATCAAATCTGGTGTTCCTCAAAGAAGCGTACTTGCACCAATACTTACGTTTCATATTCGGTTTATTTACCGATAAGTTAAGAATATAGCAAACTGGCGAACGTTTACTTATTCTAGAAATGAGTATAGATTACTCATAAGAATCAGTGCACGTAATCAATGACGTTTTAGGTTAGGTACCAGGTGATTGTCAAAGATGGTATAATAAACGAAGCGGTAGGTATCGGTATTTTAAAAAAGTTATATTTGCCATTCTGTCATTCTGAAAGTTCTGTTAATGACGTGCACTATTCTCACCGTGAATAGCCCATAAAAATGTCTCGATGAAAACTAGAAGCGTTGGGTTGCTTGGACTCCAAATAATTCTTACTATTTAATGACATTAACGCTGGTAGAATTTTAAAATACATCTTAGGAATTCATCAAAGCTCACCTTTTCTGTAACGTTTTTAGAGCAATCCCCGATTTCGTGAATCGAATTGTCATCCTTTCTAATTTGACACTGATCTCCAGCATGCACCAGCTCGACGCAAGCGCCACCTAGAGCTTGCACGACCTCCTTTAAACGAATCGCGACCTCCCCATTGGGCGAAGCAGCTGCTGCTCCTATACTATCATTGGCTAATTGTGCGTATTTGTGCGATAAATCGGCAGAAAGTGGTGCCAAACGTTGAGGTTCCAACGCAGCTTTTGTAGACTGAAAAATAAAAAATTAACGCACGTCTTTTGAGGAAGTAATTAAAGTACCATTTCGCTTGCGATTTTAGCAATGTCTTTGGCCCATTCTACCATTCTAGTTTGATAGTCGACGTAGGAATCACCCTCGCTTATTATTAAGGAAGCCCTCTGGTCGGAAAGACGGGTCATGGCTCTGGTAAGATTGTCGACAACACTCGAAACGAATCCGCTTTGTGTTGATATGTTTTCCAGGGTAGACACCAATTCTTGCAAAGCTTCTTTTGCAAGGGCAGCGCACTCATCCACTTCAGGATGTAAATTGGTAGCCTGAAAATAAAATTAATTAACACAAACTTGATAGTAAATTAAAGTGTCTACCTTGGAATTGCCGCCGCAATCCTTGGCAGCACCAATAAATTGGATAGCGGATTCGGTCGCAGATTTGGCTTGATTCAAAATTAATTCCTGTTGTTTCGATTTGTTTAGGTTCGATGCAGCACTGATACTTCCTTGGATTAAAGGTTCGAAATATTGCGCCTAAAAATTACACATTTAAACGTTTCACTTCTGTATAAATAGGTGCTTCTTACGAGTTGATTAACCGAGTGACCGATATTTTCGGATTCGAATTTGGCCGCTTGTTTCAACGGTTCGATTGTATCGATAAGTTCCGCGGCCGCTCTAGCAACTTGCTGATTACACGCCTGAAGGTTCGTTCCGCGTTTAGCTAAAGTTTCGTGGATGACTTCCATCGATGCCACGTCTAGAGATTTGAGGTGATTTGTCAAAGCTTCGGCGGCTGTATCGCACTCTGATTTACCGGGAGCTCTATCCCTGTAAGACGAATTATTACATAAACGACTGGTTATTGTGGAAGTGTGACTACGTACAATATACTGGATATCAGTTTTTTAATGGCGTCCGACACATTCTTCGAATTGCTCGCGAATTGGTGCCAAGTCGGTGGGTCTTTGGGCATCACCACTAAACTTTTAGCGGCGCGTATAACGGCGCAGGAACTATCTATAATCTTTCTGCCAGCATCGACGATAGGTTCCTGCGATTGTCTCGCTTGAGTTGATATTTTAGCCGGCACACTAATAAATTCGCTAGAATTGGCATATACGCAGAGATTGTCAACTGCCTCTGTAAAAAGAAATAAATATAATTTTGGGAATATAAGGGTGTCCTAAACAGATTTTCGTATTTTCGAGGTTGGTACTGATTAATTAAAGAACAACTCTATTGTCGACGAGATATAGTTTAAGACGCCCTTCGTCTATTGAAGGCTCATTAATTAATTTGGAACCCGTCGACGAAATGTTCTTTCCTCTAGATTTTTGAGTCCATTGTATATTTCTTCGTTCGAAAAGCTTAATTTCTCTTCGAAATATAACTTCTTTCCATTACTTTAAGTTAATATATAGTAAAGTTAATATTCTTTTCATTACTTTAACAGACCTTCCTTCGAAATCTATAAATGTACATAATAGGAAAACATCAAGAACTAATGAAATTATGTGGTACAGCTAGAGTAAGAGATTAAAATTTAAACGATTCACGGCTTTTAAATTTATCTTAATGATTAACACTCATTATTTATATTATATTATATATATATATATATATATATATATATATATATATATATATATTTAAGAAAATAATTATTCGTATATTATATGCATTACTGCTCTACTCGAATACAAGTCCCAATAACCTTCAGAAAATAATGTGTTTTTATACTACTATGTTATGAATGAGGCATGCTCCAACTGTCAATGTTTTGTTTACATACCAAGTTATTATACATGAACTTGGCAGATATATATTCGTGTACACGGCAAACCTTTTTGTGGTTTAAGCACAAGGAGAACCGAAGGTTATATAAACGTGAACATATGTCAGTAAATTAAATATTCAGTAACGTCGATATCACTAATATACCGTCGGAAGCTTCCTTTCTGTCAAATAATTTCACTAATTAATAGTTAGAAATATATATTTTGAAGTAATATTTTAAATGTTGAATTGACAGTTTCATATTGGATTTTCGTTTGCTTTTTTTTTTAGAATATACTCAGTAATATAAGGTTGTTACAAATGTAATGTCCGTTTTTTCCTTCAGTCTGAACTGAATCGCACCTGTGTGAAGACGTGTATGTTTTTGGTGAAAATTATTATTGTATTTGTAGAAAAGGGTATTTATTTTGAAGTGTGTACCTGTTCCATTTCTTGGAAAGATTAATACACCTGTCCTTGTCTTGCCTATGGAAATGCTGTCGGAAAGAGATATTCGGGCAATTTACCTCTTTCAATTTAAAAAGGGATTAAATGCAGCTGCAGCAACGCGAGAAATTAATCAGACGTTCGGTGAAACCACGTGTAATGAACGCACATTACGGCGATGATTTAAAAAATTCAGCGAGGGAAATTTTGATTTGGAAAATGAGCCTCGCGGATATGCGCGTAGCACCGTTAATGACAACGAGCTGCGTGTAGTCGTCACCTTTCTTCGATTGGCAAAGTGAAGAAACTCGATCGATGGGTGCCGCACCAATTAACGGAAGCCAATATGCTCCGTCGATTAGAGGTGGCTACCTCTTTGGCTAATCGACAGAAAGTTGAACCGTTTCTTCATCGAGTGGTAACGTGTGACGAAAAGTGGATACTTTATGATAATCGGAGACGATCAGGACAATGGTTAGATCGAGGTGAAGCACCAAGACAGCATGCACGAGCATCACTTCACCCGCGAAAGATTATGGTGACTGTATGGTGGCCCAGTAAGGGTATTATTCACTATTTATTTTTGCAACCTGGTGAAACCATCACGGCAGCGTCCTATTGTGCCGAACTGGAAACTATGCATGGAAAATTGAGCCGCTTGTAGCCCTCACTAGTCAATAGACATGGACCCATACTTCTTCATGATAATGCAAGGCCTCATGTTGCACGATAGACAATCCAGAAACTTTCGGAATTTGGTTACGAAATTCTCCCTCACCCACCTTATTCACCTGACCTTTCGCCAACTGATTTTCATTTTTTTCGAAGTTTAGACAATCACTTAAAAAATAGGGACTTCCCTGACCGGGAGTCTGTAATAGCAGTGTTTGAGCAATACGTGAGCCGTCAAAACCTAGATTTCTTTTCAAAGGGAATTTTTCAGCTTCCAGGCCGTTGGCAACAAACTATTGATGTAAATGGAGACTATTTTGCAGAATAAATATTTATATTTTTTTAAGTTTAGACTATTTTTATTCCTTACAAAATCGGACATTTCATATGTAACAGCCTATATGTGTTATAATCATCATTAGTAGTAGATCGCACGATCACAGAATTTTAAATTTTGGATAGACAGCTTTGAATTTCATTTTCTAACGAGCATTGTAAACCAGACACACGTATATCTCGGTCAAAAGATTTGTGTTTTTAATTCTTTGCGTATTATTATGCTATTACATTATCTACCGTTTGTCTAAACTGCTTTATTTGTGAAAATTGTCTTTACCCAAGATATGTTGCATTATTACATCTATTTTTGTGTTTCTTTTTATCAACTAGGTAAGAACCTGTCGCTGAACCAGCGTAACAAAGTATATTTGCAGCAAATATGTCTAAATTATCGTCATACTCTTACCTAATAGAGGTACAGTGGCTTCAGCGCATCTCTGTCTATTCTCTTCGTTGTAATTAGTATCCAGCGCTTTGATCTCTTTAACCAAGTTACCGGTAGAGTTCGCAACGTTTTTGGCACTTTGTACGAAATGTCTTTTCGCGACCGGATTGTTCGTTTTGTTGCTGGCATTTCTGCAAGCGTTGCATAAGGCACTAGTATGTTTCGCTATGGTGGTCGCCGCAGTCAAGATTTGAGGTTGTGCGCTGACGGGCGACGCCAATTGCGCGCAGCTCTGTTTAATGGCTTGCGATGCTCGGGCGAACTGTGCTTGATCTACAAGTCCCGGTCTACCTGCGGTACTACTGGGATCCGATACACCAACCTAAAAGAAGAGAAATTAAAGAATCGAAACGTACTGAGTACGTGACAATACTTACAAGATAAGCAGCTTGTGCGGCAGCTTCGATAAATCCGCAAATGGAAGCACTGACCAAACGGACGTCTTCACAGAACTTCTCGTGATTCGATTGTTTCGCGCTGTTCGTTATTCCAGTCATGCCATCGCCTAAGCTCTTGCTCTTTTCCTTTACCGATTCCCAACATTCGAAGTAAGTGAAGTCGTTAATAGGCTCCACGGGATTTTCTAAAAGCGGTTTCATTGCTTGGATATTCCTTATAGCATTGTCGCATTCTGTTTGTCCAGGCGCTGATGAAGTACATACATCAACCAAATTATTGATGCTATCGGTGACCGCTCTCGCAGCGTGTTGTAATTGATTCCGACCGTTTGGCAGGTTCGGATCAGCCGATACGGATTTGGCAGTGGTTAGTAAGCTACTGGAAGCGGTCGATACATTCTTTAGCGAGTGTACAACTGATCCTTGTACTTTGACGTCTTTAGATTGACCGGCCATTTCCATGGATACCTGCAGCAGTTCATAGAAGGCGGAACTGAAGTCTTTGGAGGACGACGCGAGTTGGGCAGGATTCTTAACTGATGTTACAACGTCCGCACTGGCTTCGTTCAAATTAGCAGCGGCCGTGTTCAATTCGTTCTGCAACTCGCCGTAGGATTTATTCGTTGATGGGAAGTGCGCTGAATCAATACCAGTAGTCCATTCTCTGATGCAAGTGATCGCCACGTCGACATCTTTTTGACCAGGTAAACAACCAACAGTGCGATCGAGAGCTTTGGTAATATCCTTAGCGGCAGAAGAGATGTCTGGTGTTAATCCTAGTTGAGAATTTTGCAGACATCTTTGTGCTTCTTTTATTAATCTAGCAGAATGAATGATCACGTCTCTACCAGAGTCGATAATATCCAATTGAACGTCTGGATTATCTGTAGCCGCCGCAACTGCGCGAACAGCGCCTGTTAGATTCTTCAATTTATGCGCTGTATCCCTAGCCGCTTGTGAAGTATAGATCTCGTTTCCTTGTGCGGTAGCGCTTAACAATTGCGCTACACCCTGGTTGACCATCTTGGTGGATGCGCCCAATTGCTGAGACGCTCCCTCGCGTGTATCACCCGGCAAAGGTCTCAGGCTATGACTTTGCACAGCTTTCTCGAATTCTCTCAACTCTTCTTGGAGATCTTCAATGAGTTGAGCGGCCGCATCGAAACCAAGACCTTGACAGGCAGGTTTCGCTCTGCTTATAGCACTTCTCAATTCCGTAAGATCACTGTTTAATTGATGAGTTGTGTCTGATAACTGTTGGGATACCGATTCATCGGTGACAGTTGGTAAAACCGCTCTTGATGATTGTACAAAGTGAGTGGCTGGATGTAAAAAGACTTCGGCCACATACATTAACTCAACTTGATTATTCGGATCGTCTGCATTGTTCGAAGTCGCTTTTATCGCTTCTACTAACGGAGGAATTGTGGAGACTAACTCACTAGTATCAGCTTTCAATGTTTCACGGGTGGCGGTGTTATTGTTATATCCATGAGTAGCTTGAGCTGCGGTTATGCACTGCGTTGCAGTAGCTACAGCTCTCCTAGCGCAGAGTTGGACGCGATCGACCAATTTCGATCGCAAAGCAGGTGTGCGCGCGGCTATAATGGTGACATCTCTGAGTTCTTCGGCGTGTCTTCTGAGACTATCTTGATAAGTGGCGTCGTGCGGGTTATTTGCGCACTGTCTGGCCGCTTCTACCATGCGAGCTGTGGCGTCCGCAAGAGTTTTAGCGGCGGCTAAAAGTCTACGCTGAATATCTGAATCTTCCTGTTTTTCGGCTTCTCCTTTGATACTTTGAATTAGTTGAGCGGTGGCCTGTCCTAAGACTCGAGCCTGCTTAATCATTTCACCTGTATCGCCAGCCGCTGCTGATAACTTCTCTGTGGCAGAGTAGATTAATTCCACGCTGTGTTCTTGAACTGATTCGGCTGCTTTCTTCGGAGCAACTGTTAATGAAAAAAAATATATTAAAGAAAATTCAATAAACGGTATATTAAGATAGTATTAATCAAAAAAGGTATATAAAACCTCTTACCACGTCGATGTTCGTCTTTTATATACGTATTTCGACAACTAAATTGTTATCATCAGCAGATTATTAATCGCAGTGTCTCGGTAAAACTCGCACAGAATAATTCCGCGCTAAGCTTCCGCAAACAGCCAAACGCACTCAAAATTTTGTCAAAATTTAATGTTTCCTAGTCTTAAAACTACCGTTTCAGTACAAAAGGTAATTTTGATGGAGCTTGTGGTTGATTAACTTTATCACTGGAGGTTGATATATAACTCCTTTCCACGTTAATTTTCGTATTCTGTAAACGTATTTCGATAACTAAGTTGTCATATTAAGTATCTGGTGATGATGACAACTTAGTTGTCGAAATACGTTTACAGAATACGAAAATTATGTGGAAAGGGGTTATATATCAACCTTCAGTGATTAAATTCGAACAAAAAGTAAAATCACGACTGGGACAAACGAGAACCAGCATCAGACAGTTAAACTCAATACTGTGGGACAAGCATATTACAAAAACAAAGTTAGAATATACAAAACAATCATTGAAAGTATAATGGCACACGGGTCAGAAACATGGCTAGTTAACAAGAAATATAAATTAAAAATAAATGCGCTGGAGATGGAACCGAGAAGGTGTTGTAGGGTGACACAGACAGACAGACAGAATTGAAACGAGAAAATAAAAACGAGAATGGGATTAACAAACGATGCAGTACACATCGTAGAGGCGAAAAAGTTGAAATGGTATGGTCATGTGAGAAGAAGCTAAGACAGAAGTCGGAATAGGATCACAGCGTGGAGAAACAATGAAAAGAAGGAAGGGAGGAAGACCTAGGCGTTCATGGCGGGATGATCTCGACGAGGCCATAGATAATAGAGAGATACAGGATGGAGACTTGGAAAATCAAAGCGAATGGAATTCTAGGTTGTAAGAATGGAGACAGCGACAGCTTTAAAAGACCGGTTATATATATATATATATATATAAACGGTCTTTTAAAGCTGTCGCTGTCTCCATTCTCATATTAACGGTCGAAAAATTTAATAGAGTTATTAAAGAGCGCGGATTAATGGTTACATTTCGGTCCAGGAGTAAAATCAGAAATCTAGGTTTTACGAAATAAAATGCTAAGATTGTAATAAACAACATACGGTCAGACCAAACGTTTGATAGGAATCCAGTATAAAGAACGCGGATATTCTACATTAAATCAAAATGATAATTACCGTAAATTAGATAGTTACGAAAGCATATTCATTGCAAAAAAAAAACAAAAACCAAGTGTTAAAAAATAACCTATTCTTGCCTCTTTTAATTTTTAGATGTATCTGTTACAAAAAGACCGTTAGTGGAAGCTGGAGTGTATTTTAGGAGTGTGTAGTTTTAAGACTAAGAGACATTAAATTGTGAAAAAATTTTCAGTACCGATAGTTTAGTGCCGAATTTTTCCGTGCGAGTTTTACGACGGATCCAAGTGTGATGGCAACTTAGTTGTCGACACACGTATACAAAATACGAACATTGATGTGGTAAGGGTCTTTTTTTGATTCATTTACCTTCCCTGTATATTCAAGATTAAAACTAAAAATTCGACTTTGAATGACGTCTTTAAACCGTAACATTTCTCACCTAATTTTATATGATTCAATAGATCGTTCAATGTTTTGGTTACGTTTTCTGCGGCATCTCTTAACTGATTCATCAAATCCTCGTTAGGGCAAGTCTCATTGCAAACGGCCACGAGATTTTCGACCGCCTTCGCTACTTCTCTGACAGCGGTCGTCAATTGTTCTTGACACGCGGGTGAATGTAAAGTCGGAGCTACTACTTTTGCGCAGGCGACTAGCTGCGAAGTCGCCAAAGCGCATTGTGTGGCCGCTCCAATGACGCGGTTTTGGGTTTGCTGGTCTTCACATGTAGAAGCGATATTCTTAGCTTTCAGTACCAAAGCCGCTGTAGTATTTGCGACGACTTTAGCGAGCGATAGAAGCATGTCTTGTAATTCCTTGTTTTCCATATTGTCTTCGGTGATCGTAGCGAGTACCTGAGAACTAGCTTCACCGACTCTGGATGCAGCGTTAAGTAAGCTTTGCCTTGGCTGTAAAAAAAATAACAAAAATTAATTTCGGTTGTAATTATTGTATGCATCGAGGATTACCTCTTTAGTTTCTGGTTCGACCGTTTTCAACAAATCACTAAAAGCATTAACCAAGACCTTAGTCGCATCAATCAGTTTCTCTCCCATGTTGGAATCATCCATGAGAGATGCAATAACTTTTACGTCCTTGGTCATCTCTGGTAGGTTACTGCCGATAGTTGTAATTGCGGCTCCTACAGCAGTGTGATCGATTTCATCCACAGGTGCACCAGTTAAGGTAACGACCTGTGCGGTGGCTGCGTTCATAGCAGCTATTTGCGACCCAACGTTTTGTTTTCTAGTATCTAGAGTGACTTGTTTCCATTTCTTCGCCGCCATATCGCTTCCCAAAATTGGCACCTGAGCTTTAGCATCAAGATCTTGTTGGTATTGGGTAATTTTTTCTTGTATTGCGTATATAGTGGACAGCAGGCCTTTCTGCGGTTCGGTCAAAATAGGAGTAACCTTCGGACTTTGTATCTTAAATGATATTAGAAAGAATTTAGTATTACTGTACTAGTTCAAGTGTTAAATATTAAGGTAAGTTTTAATAGGGACTGTGGTTAATGTAATTAATCAAAAAAGGTAAATAAAACCCCTTACCACATCAATTATCGTATTCTATATACGTATTTCGACAATTAAGTTGTCACCATCAGTAGATAATCACAACGCCAGATAATTAATTACGGTTTCTATGATACAGGTTCACCATCCTGGGATATACAGGTGCGACACTGTGATAAATTATCTGATGATGACAATTTAGTTGTCGAAATACGTACACACAATATCAACATTGATGTGGTAAGGAGTTTTATTTGCCTTTTTTTGCTAAATACTAGGTTGAGACAATTTTTGCATCGTTAAAAAAGGGAAAACTAATTAAAATAAATAATTCTGATAAAGTTCCACGTATAAGGTTAAAATAGCAAAATTCAAATTTTGAAATTGATTTGCAATAAATCGATTGTTGAGCGTGCTGTATGGCAAGTTGCGCCGTCTTGTTGGAACCAAATGTTGTCGATGTTTAGCTGATTAATTTTTGGAAACACAAATTCAGTCGGCATAGCTTGATAGCGCTCGCCATTCACTGTACCGGCAGCTCCTTCCTCATTTCGAAAGAAATAAGGACCGATAAAGCCGCCAGCGTGTAAACCGCATCAAACAGTCAATTTTAATAGTTGTAGTGGTGATTCGTTAACGGTTTGAGGATTGTCTTCGCTCCAAATACGGCAATTTTGCTTGTTGACGTAGCCATTTAACCAGAAATGAGCTTCATCACTGAACACAGTTCTTTGATAAAAATGCTCATCTTCGACCGGTTTCAAATGAGCCCAATCAGCAAAAATGCGACGCAAACGATGGTCGTTTGGCTTCAATTGTTAATATGATAAGATCCTTACGTAAAATTTTCAACGTAGTCGAAAGACAAAGGCCAACAAGTTGAGAATGACGACGAATCAACGTCTTCTTCAATACTTCGCGCTACAGCAGCAATATTCTCTTCGATACGTACATTTCTTTGTCTTGTTGATGGTTTTGAATCGAGAAGAGTAAAATTAGTGCGAAAACGATCAATAACTGCACGAATTGTTTACTCACTAGGCCGTTTATGTTGACCGTAAAATGGACGAAGTGCTCTATGAACTTCGCGAACAGATTTATTTTTTCAAAGTAAATTTCCACAATTTGGAAGCGTTGTTCTGGCGTTAAACGATTCATGATGACTTGCAAAACCTTACTGAACAGAAATGCCAACACAGTTTGACATTATCAGCTGTCAAACCATAGTTATTGATATCGATAGTTCTCAAGCAACTTCAGAAAACATCCATTACATATCGGCGTATTCATTGAAAGTGTACAACACAAATTTTTTGGAATATCACAAAAATGAGGTAAGTAATAGAAGAGAAAATAATGAGCGTTATTTTAACAACCGTCAAAATTTGGGAAATAATTATTTTTAAACTACAGATATTATTCTGGGCTATGTTGGCATATGCGTTTTATCGTAAAAAAGCATTTAAAGAAATGTTTAACGACGCAAAATATTGGAATAAAACGATTAATTACACCAAGTGTTGCATAATTTTTTTCAGTAAAAAATATAAGATTCCAAAACATTTTTTGTCGCGCATTTTTGCTCATTGATGGCCTCACGCGCCTTAACGACAATACATTTTTCTATTAGGATTCTTGACTCTGAATTAATCATGGAGTCGTTCTACCTGAAGATTATTCGTGAATTTCTGACCATCGTATATGGTTGATATTAGTATTTAAAAGTGAAATAAAGGAAATTTTGCGAGTATTATTTAAAATATTTAAATTACAATAAAAAACTCAAGTATTTAGTGAAATTTTTGTCAAGAATTGACATGAGCTCAAACAAAAATGGCGCTGGGTTAATACAAGATCTTAAATTGATTTTGTTTCTGTATTTTAATCTAATTTTTATATCAAACAGCTGTTTATGAATTAAGAAAATTTCATTAAATTCATTTGTGCGCCAAATTTATTTGAACACACATTGCATAGGCACGGGACTTTATTTATGAATCAACCTAATATTTTCTATTATACAAAAGCTACAATAGAAATTCTTATGTAAAAATGTGGTTAAAATTACAAAAACCGTATCTACCTACTCTGTAGACTATTCCGTTCAGAGGAAGGCATGAAAAATAAGGATTTATTACAACGAAGTACATTATATGATTGTTTTATAATTATTTAATAGAAGATTTACTTTAAGCTAATAATGTTTTAATGCAGATTTGTATACGTAATTGGTACACTTTATAAACAATTTAAATAGCTGTAATGCATATTTAAATATGGCAAACAATAACCGCGTATACATTGCGCGTTATAGAAGTTTAAATTGTTAGAATACAAGAGGCGTTTGTATTTCTGCGTTCAGATAAATTTGGCGTCGACAATATCTGAAATACAGTCTGTATAACAAGAAAAAAAAGGCGTAGGACTATCTCAAATGACTTCATTTGAAAAATTTCTACATAGAGTTTATTTCCTAATACGTGGTATATTGAATATGGTGCCCAATCTACATCGTTTTCCATTATTAATACAGCGTTTGGTTATGCTTTCTACCAATTTTTCGGTGTATCTCCCTCCGTACATTGCGCACATTAATTTTGAATTACTTTAATGTGTTGCAACGTCTTGTACGAAGCTTTGTCTCATAATTGTCAACATATTGGATTCCCATCTGGACTCTGAGACGACAATTCCGTTGTTATATCATTTTCTAAATTTATTTCCGTACAGCGCCTACTCCGATGTTTGAAACTATTGTCTTCCTGTAAAATCTATTGATGGTTGTATTCACCAAATCATTTTCTCGTAGAAAACGAAAGACTTTTTGATGCAATGTCAGCATTCCAAGCACGTTCATATTTTCTGTAAACAAGCACAAAGATTCAAAACCATACATGGGAATTTACAGGGTATTTTACTGTGCGTCGAATTTTTCATGCCTTGTTGATGAGACTCGTTATTAATGATTACGTGCAAAAGGATGCTTCGTCGGTGTATACGTCAGACCAACATCTATCGATTCTGTTGTTTGCCCAGATGCGGCGCTTGTCTCGATGTCGGTCCGATAACAACGGTTTCATTATTGTGCTACGGTAAGCAACTCCACACTAACGTGAACGACTTTTAATAGTCATTAAACTAACATTAATTTGTTTTTTTGCCAGATCGTGTTGGCTTTAACATAATCTGGTTTTCTTCTAAATCAATTCGGTATGGTCTTATGGTTTGTTAGTTGTCGCTCGTACGTGGCCGCCTCCTAGAATATCAACATTTTCTATGATCTTGTAGCGCAGATACTTCATTGTGACTGATGCAGATGTTTTGGTCTTTTGGTATGAACATAAAGAAACACTACTTCATAGTTTTTTAAATACGGAGCACTCGTAATTACGAAACAGAACTGTTCTGAAAACTGCACAGTGTATAAGCCAAAGTGCCTCTTGTTCCTCTATACCATTGAATATTTAATTGACCTCACTCTTGGCAGGTAATAGATCTTTTTCTCTTGTTATACATACTGTAGATTCATCAATTTGGTTCACCCCCGTTGTAAAACTTTTTTTGTTCTTTACCACCACTTAAAATATCGGTGTTAGTTATTTTAGTGCGCTAAAACGATTAGTTTTTTAAGAAATATTTTATATTTTATTTCATAGAGATTTTATTAGCGTTTTAGGTTTAACCCTACTCTACGTAGTGTAGACGATCTACTACAACTACATTTATACGCGACTGTGAAGTATTAAAAGTAAAATTTCCGTTTGATAACTTTTGTAAATGGTCCTTTTTAAAACAGATGGCATGTAATAGTAAGGACGTGAGGGTTAATGTCCTCTAAAGGTGTTCATTTTGAAATATATTTACAAATATAACGGTGGTAATAAATATATGATATAATATAAAAAACAAAATATTTCCTTTTTAAAACCGTACTTCGTAGAATTGTTGTCTACTACATTGTGTTTCAGTAAATTCTCTATTGCCGATAAGAAACTAATCAAAATGGTAAAGAAATTCTTACCACATAAATATTTGTGTCCCAGGATACGTTTTTTAAGAGCTTTTCTGTCATCTTCAGTAGCAAAAATAAATACAGTGTTGAAACGTAGGTTCACAGTAAATTTACGTAGAAAAAACCGCGAAATACTACTCGATATCCATACAAACACCGTCTGCCGAAATATATATAGGGCGCAAATATTAATGTGTTGAGTAAAGGGTTTCTTTACCTTTTCAATTATTCACTTAGTTTACGTAATTTGCAATTTGAAAATGGTTAGTAAATGCAAGCCTTTAACATAAAGAAAATTAAAGGGCATAACTGACTATATATTTGGGAGCGGAGATGAGTTATGGTAGATGAGGTCAGATGATGAAAATGTAGAGAATTTCAACAAAGAAATTCAATGTTTACTATGCCCATTGAGCTCAAAGATGGAGTACTGCTAGAATTTGTATTCTGCTAGTTAAGAATTACTGTTTTACGAACTACCAAGTCTAAATTCTAAAATTTTTATTTTGACGAAAATCTTCATTTTTTCAAAGGGGTATACTCAGAAAAATAGTCATTTTTAGAGAGTGATTGTAAATTAAAAACTGGCCGTGTACTGACATTTTCGGTGGTCCTAAAAACGATTCTGGAATCAAAATCTATCTAACTTTTTTGGTTCAATCCTGGGATAATAAAAAACTTGAAGAACCATGTCAAAATGTAAGCCTTTAAGTATGTAAATTGATTACGTCTAAAGCTTCAACGACTTGGCTAAAAAGAAGTAGTAAATTTGTCCTCTGCTAGTTTAGAACTACATACTATTTGACGTACTACGTAGGCTAAATTCGAAACTTTTTATTTTGACGAAAATCTTAATTTTTCAAAGGGGTATAGTCAGAAAAATAGTCATTTTTAGAGAGTGATTGTAAATTAAAAACTGGCCGTGTACTGACATTTTCGGTGGTCCTAAAAACGATTCTGGAATCAAAATCTATCTAACTTTTTTGGTTCAATCCTGGGATAATAAAAAAACTCGAAAAACCATGTCAAAATGTAAGAAGTCTTTAAGTATGTAAATGGTTTACGTCTAAAGCTTCAACGACTTAAGAAACAGAAAATTACATAAATGGATTATATCTAAAGTTTCAACGAGTTTGCAAACTGAAAATTTCATGAATATGTTGGAAGGTGATAGAGATGTTTTACTTTTTGAAATAGTCTCAAAATAAAATTATATGGGACATGAGAATCAAAGTTTACAATAGTTGGCAACATTAAATTTATGGGGAGCTATAGGATTATGCGTAATATAACTCGGCGAAGAATATCGATCTTAAATCTTGATATAAATATATTGTCTCTGAAGTTTCAATGATTTAGCTATGAAAAGTAGTGATGTTGTATTCTAATAATTAAGACGATAAAGGACGTCTCTATTGTTGATGAGATAATGGTTAAGACGGCTTTCGCTTATTAAGAGCTCATTAGTTGACCTACATCTAATCAATGTATAGTTTTTTCAAAGAGGATAAACGTATCGACACGATACTAGGCTGATACTAGTGTCCAGTATGAATTTGTGGACATTTCCTTTATTCGGTAATACCAGTGCAGTACGCCACAATTTTATTCAGGGTGCGTTAATAATTTTGAAAACGTCCAAATCATCCTAGGACAAAAAAATCTTAAAATTGCACAAAGAATAATCACCTCAATTTTTTCTTGTTCCTATTTTAAAAGACGCATTAAAATAATATAAAGTTAAACGTATTTGTTAATTTTGAATTCGAAACAACAATCATCTTACCGTTGGCGGTGCGTGACCAACGTTAACTTGTCCAATATGTGTAGTGTACTGTGGTGCGCCAACATGACCTGTACCGAACGGTTTCGATCCTGAACAAAACAAAAAAGAAAACTAAACATAAAAAGCTGAAAAACCAAAGAGAAATAAAGAAAGAATGAAATAATGTTGCAGTTATAAAGTTGAAAGAGCAAATGAAAGTTTGTATTTGAGTGCATCAAAAACTGAAAAAATTCTGGAAGTTTATTACTATTTTGATTACCTTCTCCTCCAGGTCTCATAATACCCGGCTTGGCTACCGAAATCTCCTGTTGCTTTCCGATCTTGCTTGAGCCGTGTTCCAAATATGTTGCTCTGAAAAATTTCATTTATTCATTTGTAATTTTCATATTTTTATATTTTAGAGTCTTACTGATGGGCTAAAACGCTATCTTCTTCAATTGTTGAACCAGCGTCGCCCTCAATACCCAGATGATCTTTGGCCAATTGCTAATTAAAAAACACAAATTATTACATAATATATATATATATATATAGTTTGAGATCAAGCACTTTAAAATTGAATGAGCAATAAAAGTAATTTACGCGTTACATCAATTCGGAACTAATCGTCGACCTGAATATGCGCGACTTTAGATGCGCCACTGATTTCGATGGTAGTTACCTTCATTTATCTTTATACTCACCTTTTTTAATATGATATCAATATAACCACCGATAATTTGTTGAATTTGTTCCCCTTCAGTTGTTTGAACGGAGTAATATTGGTCTGAATAATCACCGAAGTCCAAGGTGAACGTATTAGGGCTCGCACCCCATCTTTTTACACTGGTTAAAGGCCAAGTCTTCAGAATTTCTTTCGTATTTTCGTCCAAACGGAGCACGGAATCTTTGTTTACGCCCAGAAGTCGCGGAACCAACTTATTTTTGCCCTTCATCTTCTCCTAAAATTAGAAAGTGAAATAAGAATTTTGATTTATTTTTGTAATGGTGGTTTATGCCTACCTTCACCAGAAAGAATGTCACACCATATGTATTGAGGGATCGGGCATTTTTCGTGTACAGCACTTTCGCCTCCAATTCGCTCAGACCGAGATGTTTTTTGTGTTCGGCGAAAATTTTCTTCTCGATGCCTTTTACCTTAACGTATGACTGAGGTAGAAATTCTTTTAAACTGGAATTGAAAGGAAAACTGTTATACAATCATGTATAAGAAACGTATAATTTTTATATTTATATTTAGTCATTCTTTTCAAAAAAAAAAAAAATAAATTATTGGACATTAAGATTGAGGAGTTATGAGAAGAATTATATTTAGCAGGTATAATGAGGGGTTTTATAACACAGAAGAAAGAAATTATATTTTTGGAAGTAGTTTTATCAACAAAAAGGAGATAAAAGCGAATACCACAACTACAGAGAATAGTAAAGGTTGTTTCAAATTGCAGGTTTTTTTAAGTATGGGTATGTGGGCATTTAAAAAGTGTGATGTGTAACATTTATAAAAATGACTTCGTACACGGTTGAATTATTTTATGAAAATCAGCGTTCTGTGGAAAGAGTTTTTAGAAAATTACGTGAATTATACGGTTTTCACAATCGTCCATCTGAAAGCACTATTAGTTGAATCATTAAAAAATTTCAAGAGACCGGTTCCGTGGAAGATAAAAAAAGTGAAAAATACAGTCGTAGTGGTCGTTCATAAGAAAATATTAGTTTGGTTCGTGAAAGTGTTGCTGAAGAGCCTGAAATTTCCATTAGAAGACATTCACAACAACTTTAACTTAGTGGATCAACAATATGGCGTATTTTACACAAAGATTTAGCTCTGAAGGCATATAAGGTTCAAATAACACCGGAACTGAAGCCATTAGATCATTTAAAACGTCGTTCATTTGTCAATTTCATCAATGAACAACCAGCAGATTTTTCTCAAAAAATAATGTTTTCCGATGAGGCACATTTTGAACTTGGTGGTTATGTTAATAAACAACATTGCCGTATCTGGGGTGGGGAAAATCCACGAATTATTCATGAGAAACCTATGCATCCTAAACGAGTTACTGTGTGGTGTGCATTATGGTCAGGTGATGTAATTGGACCTTACTTCCTTGAAAATGCTTTGAATTTTTGTGGCCTGAGTTAATGAGTATTGATCTAGAGGATATGTGGTTTCAACAGGATGGCGCTACACCTCATTTTGCACGCGAATCAATTGATTTATTGAGAGAAATATTTTCTGGACGTGAAATCTCAAGAAACGGTGATGTTAATTGGCCACCAAGATCATGCGATTTGACACCGTTAGACTATTATCTTTGGGGTTATGTGAAAAGTCAGGTTTATAAAAACAATCCACAATCAACTCCTGCTTTGAAAGATGAAATTCGTGTCATTGGTGAGATAGAGCCTCAATTATGTCAAAATGTCATTGAAAATTTTAACAAAAGAGTGGACATCTGTGGAGCTGCAAGAGGAGGCAGATATTATTTTTCGCATATAAATGTCTTAACTCATACTTCAATTACCAATAAAAGGTTTTTGAAAGTGAATGCAAATTATGTGTTTTATTTATCCTTTTAAAAAAACGCGAAATTTTGAAACACCCTCTACCTTTAAATTGATCGCGAAGATACCAAAAATATAAATTCGGACCACCAATGTGGCTTCTCATGGAGTAGAAGTACAATAGATTAGATTTATAGACTGTGTTAAATAAAAAACGCAGAGCTACGAATACAAAAAGCCAAAGGGTTGACATTATTTAGCGATTTCCACGAAATGGGAACAAGCGAGAGATGTGGGAACAGGATATTTGTAACACTGCAGGAGGCTACGAACAAGGTAGAAGTAATGTTAAATTGATTCATTCTAGTTGACTTTATATTTGGGCGTACGAAAAAACTTCTTGGAAAAACAGCTAGTTCCATTTCAAAAGTAAAAATACGAAAAAATTTATGAGAAAGTAGTAGTACATTTTCCAGTGAGGCATCATTCTTTTCAGTTGATCTCAACATTTGGGTGTATGAAAAAACTTCTTGGGAAAGCAGCAAGGATCTTTTTGAAAGTAAAAATACGAAGAAATTTATGAGGAAGTAGTAGTAGATTTTCCAATGAGACGTGATTCCTTTCAGTTGATCGCAACATTTGGGTGTATGAAAAAACTTCTTTGGAAAGCAGCGAGGGTCATTTCAAAAGTAAAAATACCAAGAAATTTATGAGAAAGTAGTAGTAGATTTTCCAGTGAGGCGCCATTCCTTTCAGTTGATCTCAACATTTGGGTGTATGAAAAAACTTCTTGGGAAAGCAGTCACGATCATTTTGAAAGCAAGAATATAAAGAATTTTATGAGAAACTGGAAGTAGTGAAAATATAAGCATCAACAAGGGCCTTTTTAATATAAAAAAAACTTGGTTTAAGGAAAGTTGAGGGCCTGCTTGAGGCAAAAGGGTTCAGTTTGTTTAACTTTTGGATATATTTTGCTTTGCTACTTTGAATTGGTATTAGAAATAAAAATGTTTTTCATTATGTTACTGATTGCATATCTTATATGACTATAACAAATAAATGAATGGGTTCATTAGTGAAGGTTATTTAATCTAAATTTATTTTCTGAAATCTATAAAAAGCCGGTAAATCAAAGTAAAAGTAAAAAATAAAAAAACAGGAAATGATATGATAACAAAAGCTTCGACTTTTATTCTATGATTTACAAGCAGTTGAACTTTTAAAAGGTTGGTGGATTCCGCTGTGTAAGTTTTTCGTCAATATCTCAGAATCGGTAAATATAGACTTATATCTTTTGTATATTTGTTCTACAAGTGTAGAAAACCGTGCGTATTTCGCCGCACACGCTTCAGTAACAAACACTAATGAACGGATAAATATTACATTCGATTCTGTAATCATTCCATCGATACTGAGTGCAAAACACCATTCAATTAACGAAATCAATCACAACTTACTCTAAAAATCCGGTTTTGTGCTTGGTCTCCACGTGATCCCCGAATTGTATCTGACACTGGATCCCCGCAAATTCGCACGCCTTGTCCTGCGTTATCGGATGCGTCCCGTCCAATATCGCGTCTCTGGCCTGCACGTACAGCAAATTCAACTGGACGGGATCTCTCGAGTCGATATTTTGGTCGGAAAAGAAGAACTTTCTCCTCAAAAGTACCGTTTCGTTTTCGTCGATGCCCTGTTCGCGCAGCGTCTTCGACGGATCGACCCAGTTCATCTCGTCGTCCGTTTTCAACTTTTTCCTTAACAAATCCATCTTCGCGTCCCTTTCCCTTTCTTCCTTTTTCCTCTTGAGGGTGAGTGTTCCGTAATTTCTGTTCGCCTCTACGTTTTCTTGATTCTCCTGGTCGTCCAAACACAGGGAGTATTCGTCGTGATTAGTGATGCCGATTTTTGTGCAAATGACTACCATTAGATTAGCGACTATCTGGGAATCGTCCACTAGCATAGTTTTAACGGAACCTATTAATAAAAAACGTAAAGTTACTATTGTTACAGAGAAGTTCTTCTTAAGATACTATTTAAAAGAAAACAGATTTTATCCTTGGAAAATATATTGACAAAAGAACTGAAATATTGCAATAATAATTAATATGAACAAAATATTACATATACATAATTCACCACATGAACTTGTACCCTAATTCTCGTTACTTCATCATAAATATTACGTTATAATACAGAGCTGCCAAGTTCATTCATATTTATTGGCAGTGACTGTATATTGTAATGCATAAATTTAGTGTGCATATTAAAATCAAATAATTTCAAATTCTTACTCACTTTCGCCACCTTGCGCGATTCATGAATGTGCATTTCGTTGAAATTATTTTTATTTAAATAAGTATTCTTCCGATATTAAAATTTAATTTTCTAAAAAGGATATGGTGCGCCATCTGTATTACTCAAATCTAAGCAGATATACAGATGCACTAGGTTTCTGTTTGTCGTTTTAGCTATTTTACAGTTTTCGAGTAGTAAGTACATCCGATTGTTGCGTCCTAAGTTTTCTTTAAATAGCTGGAATAATGGTACTTGCGATTACCTATATTTCTCTTGTTTTGCTTATGACGTTGTTGATCGAACGTTTGTAAATGGTTGAAGCACGTGAATTCGTTCTCTTTTGTGAACTTACATTCAGATTGTGAGTGTTCTGTAGAAAACAGAAGTGGACGTTGATTGAGCGTTGTTTTAATTTAAGAATTTTTCTTGCGACTGTATGTCGGAACCAAGATACTCTAATCGATTATATTTATCGATTTGGAGATATGTGATATAAGTAGTCGATATCCATCTTGATTTATGGTATTAAAAACTTCCACAAAAGGGAATTAACTTTGATTAATCGACCCTCTATTTATTTGAGGTAGGAATAATGAGTTTTTGTATTACTTGTGTTTGTGTGTGAACTTGAAAGCAGTGTGAGTTTTTTTTTTTTTGTTAATAAATCAACCCGAGTTAGAGAAGTAGGGTAAATTAAAATGGATCGCAACTAATCCAGAGGAATCAACTTATAGCATGTTACTCCATTATCAAAGTGATTTGTTAAGGAAGATGAGCAGCATTCTCAGTGATTAAAAAATCATATCAGGCTTGTAACAAGTTGGGGAGCCACTCTAATTTTGTGACCCTATTACAGGTAACTCAGGACTTGTACCAAGTAACCTTATTATATTCTTATTGTGTACGAGGGATACATTACCCTTCAGAGCTAATAACATAATCATACTTGTCTATGAATTTAAATTGTAAATTACAAGTTACTGTCAACAATAGAGATAGCGACCGGCTAATAAAACTGTCAAAGTAAATATATTGTCAAAAATGACAAACTTCACGATGCAATTATCAGATCGGAGGCAACACTAACTGTGTTGCCAGTTCCCGAAATATTAACACCCTCGTACATCAGAAGATTATTAATCACAGTATCTCACTCGGATTTGCGGTAATGTTTACACAAAAAAGAAACACACTGAAGTTCACAAGACATCTGCGAATCAATATTTCTTAGTCTTAAAAACAAATGATAGCGTAGAACAAAGGATTGGCTTCTTTCAACTTTCTTTTTAATCGCTTGCTAAGTTTTCCATTAACAATGAGATACGAAACAGAATTAAATCTTATTAAAAACATCGCGAGATACGATCGTTTTGTTTCGAAAATAATGATGAGACTAACTAGAAACACTAATTTAAAAAGACAATCTTTGATATCGCTTGAGTAACAAAATATTCAAAGAAAATTTTTAAAGAACGCGATTTCAAGTTACATTTCGGCCAGAAGTGCTATAAAATCCTTTCTAGGAAACGGGAAAAATAAAGCCAAGTTCAATCAAAAATCTGGGATATATGAAATAAATTGTCTGGATTGTGATAAAATATATCGTTAGGCTAAATCAATAATAAAAAAATAAGTCAATATGGACCCTATACCAAGAACAACTTGCATATTAAATTTAATCAATCGGCCTGAGAAATCTAGTTTAGCGAAACACGTGCTAGAAAATAAACATAGTGTAACCGCGTACCGTGAATTATACAGCTACGAGAGCATCTTTATTGTGAAAAATAAAAACCATATTCTGGCCTCTATGTGGAAGATACGACCGTTAAACGTAAGTGGTTGCAGAGCCGTACGTTAATACAAGTGTTGGCTTTAAAATTAAGAAATATTGACTTACAGATGTCTTGCGAACGTCGGTTTGTGTTTTGGCTTTGGCGGGATGAATGTGCGGAATTTTTTATGTGCAAGTATTACTGCGAATCCAGGTGCGACACTGTGATTAATAATCCGCTGATGATGACAATTTAGTTATAGAAATACGTATACAGAATACGAATATTGATGTTGTAAGGGTTTTTCCCTTTTTTTAAATTAATCAAGGCTTTTTAGGTTATGGTTGATATTTATGTTCGGCAGAAAACTATATAAAAAAGCAACACCAATAATGACGGCTGCGATGTGCACGTATTCTTGGAAAACATTCTGCGTTGTGTTTAAATTCAAGTTCAAATTGACTCATAAAAAGATCCGCTGTAAGTGGAAAAAGACTATTACCCATTGCTGTTCATAGAATTGGGAACAATTTTAAGACATATGTACATGGGGTTATCAATCGCAAATATTCATTTACTTTTTCCGGTTTAAACTTATTTTTATAAAGAAATTCTTTTAAATATTTTTTCTTAAAAATAATAACTTCCTTTTTCAAAACTTTTTATTTTCAAAATGGGGTTTGTAATATAAATTTGTCGAGAAATTTGAAAATGTAGGGGTCCCATTTAAGTAGCAAACTTATTTCTGTTAATAGCTAATGTGTAGTAGATTAAATAAATACAGATAATTACCACACCCTGTATTTAAAAAAGTCAGAATTAAATACTAAAGTGGAAAGAATTTAATAAATTTAATGTATACACACAAATTTGGTTATAAAATTACTCCAAATTTAGTCTGCAATATTTCAGTAACTTTCGGTCATAAATTTTAAGAAGTTGGTAATTTAAAAAAGTAATTTACCGTCAAGCATCTTAACTCTGAGCGTGCGAAGCTTCCTCCTGTATTCTAATACATCACCATTCCTCAAAATATAATAAGCGAGTTGCCGCCCAGACTCTAACCATACTCCTGTTTTGTTATCTTCGTCGGTGAGAAATAGACCATAGTCCTTTGCTGTAACAAAAAAAAAACTGTATGTAATCGGGGTGTGACAGATATCCACTTGTTGCATGTAAACTGAAATTACCTGATATACCGCTTTTTAATGTACGAGGAGTGGTCACGAATTACTGCCGTTAACAAAGTAGGCTTTGACCGACAAATAAAAAAAAATGTGTGTTAATGCACGAGGAGTTGTCATGAATTACTGCCGTTAACAAAGTAGGCTTTGAACGACAAATAAAAAAATGTTTGTGTGGATTTGTTATTTACTGGTATTGTTTTAAATAAAAATTCAATCTTTTGTCTTGCTTTATTGAGATTGTTAAAAATTGAAACAAAAATTTCTGCAAAATCTCATTTTGTGAAACAACTTGAGACTGAATATTTGTAATAAATAACCAGATTTTAGCCACATTAAGATTACAGGTGTAATATTGTCATACTGCTCTTTTCTTATAACAAAAAATGGTAATTATAAAAAAAGTATATCTGGCAGAAAGAAACTATATTTGAAATCACCGTCAATACTATAAGATTCAGCCTCTGATGCTCTTATAACAAAAAACCAAAATAATTGTTCTGTTTTCAAACATACATATTTAATATACCATGATATGATTGCAACAGCTTAAGAATGTGTTACTGAAGCAATTTCTAGTTAAAAATGATTAATAAACATAAACATATGCCTCGAAACTTTATCGTAACTAAGCTACAACCGTTTGTAGTTTTAGATAACCCAACTAATGCAGGTATTACGTACAGCTGTTGATTTCGTTGTTATTAAGAAGTCAATGTGGCTCATTAGTTATTATTAGTTGTGTTTATTGTTTCCTGTTACATTAAATTACTCTAACACAGAACTTTTTCGAATGAAGAAGACGCCGATATTTACTTTGTTCATGGACTGTGTAATGAAAATGGACGAGTGGTAGTTGATGAACACCATCGGCGATTTCCCACTTGTAGAGTGCCTTAGTAGAACTGCTTTTAGTAATGCCTATCGATGTTTACGAAAAACAAGCAAGCTTCCTGCAGCTACTTCCGAACATCCCGTACACCAAGAACATGCTTAAGAAGAAGCAATACTTAATTTGGTTGACACTCAAACTTCTACTAGTGTTCCTAGAACAGCCAAAACTTAACGAAGGCCGCATGAGAGTATGGAGAACTTTACACAATTTCAGTTTGTAGCCGTACCATATTACCTGAACAAACTTTAGAACTTGGCGACTACGCATCATGACATGAATTTAGTTGCTGGTTAGTAAGAAATATTGTTTAGTGATGCAGCCTCCTTCGCCAGAAACGGCACCGATAACACCAGGAATTCACATTATTGTGGTACTATTGACGACCGTCTGCGTCACTACTAGATGACTTCCCTGTTAATGTAAGACGACCAATGTGGGCACAGTACGATGGCGCACCTCCCGCACATTGATAGACAAATAACAGGTTTTGTTAATCAAAATTATACGAATCGGTGGATTGGAAGAGGTTCAGCAGCTGCTTGGCAGACTCTATGGGGAAGGCTGAAAAATTTGGTTTATGCAGAACGAATTGTTGCTAAAATTATGTACGTTGTAGAAACTATTGGTGCTGATCCTGAGACTGTTAGCAGAGCCACCTCTTCAATTCTAAGAAGAGCTAGACTATATATACAGCAACTGGGTGAACATTTTGAATAACTAATTCAATAAAGGGACTTTCTTTTAATGTTTTTCATTGAGATTTTTTTTGCAGGAGTAAATAATACCTACATTAGAAAGGTTATTTAAAATTATAAATGCTTGCAGCTCAGTTACGATAGAGTCTTTGGTATATGTTCACTAGACATTTTTAACTCGAACTTCCTTAAATAACACTTTTTTAAGCTATGACAATCATCACGGGATATGCTAAACATTTATCGTAGAGCATATTTACTTACATTAAACAATGGCAAAGAACTTTATCAACAATATAATTGTTATTATTTAAAACTACAAGGCAATTCGTTCCATATTCTTATATTATTAACATCAAATTTCACACAAATTTTCGTATACGAAATAAAAATTAAATGGATAATGCTCAATATTTAGTTGTGTCTCCATTCGATCGTATAGTTGATAGTCTTTTAGGGATGGATTTAACTAAATTTTCTGTAAAAATGGCAGAGATATTTTGCCATTCTTTCAATAATGCTTTCTTTAATAACTCCTAATAACGTGCGGACAATAAGATAATCCCTTTGTGTTTAGAGCGGGTGACAAAGATTGGTATAAATAGGTAAATTTTAAATAAAAGGACAGCTAAGAGCTTAGTAAGACAGTTGAGCTTGACAGATCTGCAAGGCAATTGAGTTTAGGAGTTCAAGAAGCAGATGCAGAGTTAGACCTGAATACTAGGCTATTCTGTCCAGAGACTGTCTGTGTATTGTTGAAGATAAGAGTCTAAGAGCCCAGAAGATCCGAAGCAGAGACTACTTACTTTCAAGTAACATAAGTGCTTATGCATATAAATAGATAACATAAGGTAAAAAATGATATTTGTAATTGTTAAATTGTAATGTTAATTTTATTCTGTTTTCTTTCTTACTATTTATAAGAAAGCTCTCCTAAAGCGATTCTGATTAGCATTCAACACGTAAATATTTTATGAGATCTTTCCGCTATTTAAATTAACTGTCGATGTATGTATGTGCACCCTCCTTTGTAATCAGAATCGTACTGAGAATTGTTAAAATTCAGTTTGCTAACCGGTGTATTCTCTTGAAATATAATAAATTATTACATCACCCCAGGTTCTTGTATTTTTCTTGTTATTTTCAATTGTACTTATCATTTAAGGTACCTAACAAAATATGAAGATATTTAAATACTGAATAAAAAAATTCAGTAACAAATGGTTCAAAAGACAAGGTCAGTAACAGTTTTTAGTAAAAATTTACAATCCTGTGCTCTTTCCCTCCTCGTTATTAACAACCCCAAATGCACGTAATTTGGTATTCCGGAGTAATACAAACCGGTCGCAATAAGACAAACGATAGAAATTTTGCAACAAACCTTCTTTCGAGGAACATATTTATCTAAAGAACCTGAACTTTTATTATACATTCATCGTACAGGTATTGCATATTAATATGATTATTTAACAAGTGCACAACTTTGTATTTTGTGGTTTTGCAGAATCTTAATAAGTGCCCAAACTTCCATGAGGAGAGGAACACCTGATAGAATGAAGTGTGGGAAAACTTTTGTGATATACGATTAAAGTACTTAGCACACGCTCTTATAGTTTCAAATAATAACAGCTTTCATATTATTAAAGTTTTTTTTAAAGTTGTTGAATCGAAATAAATATATATACTCTATCATAATCGGATATTTACATTTAATGATTTTCTGTATTCATACGGTGTACGAAAACTTTCGTAATTTATCGTAAAGTTAACATTTAACTTACAACGCCAACAAACTAAGATCGTTTACGTATGTTTCTAGCATTTTTAAAACTTACGTTGGCCCTTCGTTGCCTCAGTACATTTTTCTCTAATGAGTTTGCAGGCATCGTACACAGTCGACGAAGAATCGAACACGATGGTTTTCGTAACATTACTGTCGACGATGTTGATCTTAAGTGATAGTGCCATGTTGGATTCGATGATTTTCTAAAGAATCTGAAACAAAAGAAACAACACATTGTAGTACAGAAATACATAGCAGATAATATTTGTGTTTTCTGCAGTTTTATCAATAGGATATTGACAACTACAGATAACGATGAAAAGTAATAAATAGATAAATACAAGAAATATTCATAAATTTGTGTTATACGAGGGTAGGCTGAAAACTTCCAGTTGGACAAAGAAACAAGTATCATATTTTTTTGAGAAATTCAGTTTTACGTTCCATCAAGTTTGTAAGTCCATACACTTTCTTCGGCAATGCTCCCATCTCTTCATTCCGTCCAAATAGTAGTTGACATTTTCTTTTGAAAAATAGGCGTTTATTACGTGATGGCCTTCTCATTCGATGAAAATCTCTGTTCTCCGAGTGTAATTTGAGATTAGGAAACAGAAAAAGGTCGTTAGAGGCCCAATTTGTGAATTTTTACAATAGCGACCATTGAAGTGTGCGACGATGCGTCGTTGTTCTTGGTGAAGCAAAACTTTTATTTTCTTCAAATGTTGCCATTTTCTCGAAATTTTTGCCTCCAGCTTGTAATTATGTATACTTTAATAATTCATATCTATTCATTTAGACAACAATAGTATATAATGAGTAATAGTTCTCTGAAAATTGTAATTATTAAGTCTTAAAGTTGTCTGGCTTTGGTGGTTCTGGTTTATCACTGCAGATTTAATCAAGTCATAGCATACAACAAAAGTGCTTCTTTCAAATTTCTTAATAATCTTTTGCTAAGTTTTCCATTAATAAAAGGGAGATACGAAAGATAATTAAATTATATTAAAAACATTGCGAGATTCAATTGTTTTGACTTAAATAATAAATAAATAATAATCATGAAATTAATTAGAAAAGCTAGTGATGCCACTTGTTTGTCACCTCAAAACAATAGCCACAAACAATTTATATGCCGCTGATTTCAAGTTACATGTCGGTCCAAAAACACTAAAATATCTTCTATGAAGTATGTGAAATAAATTGTCGTGATTGTGATAAAAAATACATTGGCAAATTAAACGGTGAATATGCTGAGAAATCCAGTTTAGTGAAACACGTGTTAGAAAATAATAATAGTGTAACCACGGATTGTCTACATTTAATCGAAAATAAAAAGAATTACTCTGAGTTAAACAGTTATGAGAGCATCTCTATTGTGAAATATAAAAACTATGTGGTCAATGTGGACCGGGGTCCCAACCATATTTTGGCCGAGTTCTTGGAAGACACGACCGTTAAAAAATTCCATAAGTGATTATGAAGCTGTTCATTAGTACAAGTGCTAGTTCTTATCACTGAGAAATATTGACTTACAGATATTTTGTGAACGTCAGTGTTGTGTCTTGATTTTGGCGGGATGCGTATGCGAATTTTCTTTGTATAAACATTACCGCGAATCCAATTACGACACTGTAATTAATAATCTGCTGATGATGGAAACTTAGTTGTCGTATACAGAGTATCAACATTGATGTGGTAAGGGGTTTTTTTGGCATTTTTTAGATTAATATCTGTCTTTCTTTGGTCTCTCACCACGTCAATACTGTTTCTTTCTTGTAAAATGTTTTTTAACTGTTTCTGTTCGTTCGTGCATTCTTTAAAATCTTCTAATATATCTGTGCATTTATTGTAAGCTTTATGAAAACTATACGCTCCTAAACAATCGATTAATTTCCTTTCCATTTTTGCACATCTCCCACCATTGGTCGTAGATGAGAGCTCTTGTTAAATCCGTGAACCGTGACTTAAAGAATGGAGACACAAACATATTTATGTCTTAAAAATTTTTAAATTGCTCTATTATAACAATAATACTGACAATTAGAAATTTTGATAATAGTATGTCTCCGTTTTTGTTTTTCATTTTTCAAAATAGTCGATTAACATAACTCAATGACTATTCCAAAAAAACGGTCGCCAACACTTTCCTGGCCGATAAAACATCTTATGCCTTATTCGAAGCGTATTTACTCTTCGCAGTCCAGTCCTTCCACCATGTCTCAGTTTCAGGAGCTTAAGGTGGATTCAAGTTTGACCTACAGTTATTAATCAAGACCAAAGCTCCGATGTATTTCGCCTAAACTGCATCAGCAAGGTTTTGAGAATGTTTATTCGAATGCGTTTTTGGCCCCGAGTAAATAAACGTGGTACTCATAGAGCGGTTAGTTTTTCATGTCCGAATCTTCAGCGAATATATGACAAACACGTTCTTTCGAAATGCTCACAGCTTTTGCTATCTCTCTAAATTTAATTCGATGGTTGTTTAGAATCATCTGGTGAATTTTTCTGTTATAGGTAGTGGTTGCAATTTTTGGCTGTCCTGAACGTGCATCGTCAACTAAGCTGTTACGATCACATTTAAATTCAGCTGCGCAAAATTTTACTGCAGTAAATGAAAAGTCCCGTAAATAACGTCAACTTCAGTTTTAGTTTGTGTAGAAGTATTGCTTTTCAAAGGATTTAATGGTTTGATATTCGATTTTTCCCATTTTTACAGAAACACAAATATCAACTGAAACGACTGTTAAATAACAAGCGAGCTAAAACTTTCGGAAATATTTTTCAACGTATGCGGAATTATATTATCAGAATACTTTTGACAAGTAACGCCATCGTTGATGCTTGAAATTTTTCAGATTACCCTCGTATTGTCAATTTTTATATATTTACGTTTCCTTAAATATAATCTAATTTCACTGTAAATATTCAAAATATTTTGACCGATAGTGTAATTATCACAATCACAATACATTAATTTGACAAAAGTTATTTAATAAGAATCTAAAATGCGTTGATTATGATTATGTGACTTGCAAGTTACGGCTTTCTATTATTATATAAAATTTGACGGTAATCCTGGCACTATTCCTCGTATGAATATTAAAAAACATTCAAGAACATAAAGTGACTCACACTAAACAGTGCTTCGACCTGGTTTCTTTGATGCATCAATTGCTCAACCGTTGTAATCATTGAAACAAGGCACGATCAACTGCCAAAAATTAATTATAATCTTAGCAATCACTTGTTTACATACTACATTATGTGTACAAAGACATTATTGTTACAGCCAGCATATACGAGTATTACAGTTTATATAATTCGTTTTTAACCAAGAAGAATTCTTTAACAAAAAGAGAGTAAAGTACATAGTTTCTAAAAACAAAGAAATCACATATTTTGCTTTTCGATTACGACTTTGTATTTTTATTATTTATATAATTAAATCTGTAAATAAATCAATACATGTGATTTATATATATATATATATATATATATATATATATATATACACACATTTGTAACATAAGTTTAGTAGTGGAAAGATTATATTGAAATCATTTTGTATCCGGCTCGAAGGACCATATGTATACTCTTACTGGTTTGAAGGAATATTTGTGGCGTACTTTCAAAGTTGTAGAAAGTATGGTCGTAGATTGTTTTACCACTGTCCACTAGTGCAATGCCGTGTACTATGTTATCGTATAGAAGAAAAGTCGGAATTGGTCACGAATTTTTTTATTCGAATCTATTACACTGAACTTAACTTTTAAAACTAATAATTATTATAGCACTGATCTAATAAAGTCAAATCTTTATCTCTATAATAGCTAAACTGTATGGTAGACGCACTAGTAATGAATAAAGAAAACAGAGAGTATAGCCGAGAAGAGAATGCTTTTGTTAAGTCACTGTATCTTATATACAAACGAATACCCCCCCATCCATTGTACCCTGATCGGCACGTGCTGCAAAAATGGCATCATAAAACTAAATGAAAATTATCATTTCTTTCGAATTCAATGTAGTAATAAAGTAAGGATTAATGTAAATGTATCCCTTTCTAAAGTATATGGCACTAAAACCTTTATGACAGGCCGCCTTAGAATTTACCAATGCTAGTATTCACTAAGCTAGTCAAGGTATAAACTCTAAGGTGAACCTGAAATTCTAGAATTACCAAAAGGGATACTTTTATTGAATCAACGGTGCGCCGGTATTCCTGAGCCACCGGAGCCAATTCTTGCACGTTGGGGAACATGGTTGAAAGTGGCTTTCTATTATTGCGAGAACTTCCAACAAATAAAATCTGTGGCTATACAATTCAAACCTAAAGCCGCTGCAGCAATTAGGGCAAGTCAGAAAAGATTTGAAAATACTTCTGTTGGAACCGATTTAAAACAAATTTATGACAATTACTTTTAAAGGTTTATTTGATTCATAAAAAAATTTTCAAAATACTTGGTTGACGTTAGTGGAGTCAATGCAAATTGCGAACGATGTACATCCACTGCTATGTGCTACAAGTGACATAAAAAAATATGTGTGTTATAGAAAAGTTCGAGATATTATAAGCAAAGATTTTGAATTTACCAGATTAAAACAAATTTGTGATGGTGCGTATATGGATCTGTTATCTATTTTTAAAGATTATTTTAATTATGCGTTACCTCTGTAGATATCGAGCGATCATTTTCTAAATATAAGAACAACTTACGTCATGCTGCAGACATTTTGTCAGTCTTATCCATTTTGCGCTACGCAACAACATCTGTGAATAATGCAAGTGTGTTATTTATAAAACGAAGCATAAGCGACATAAATAACGCATGCATTGCAACTTCGCCCATTTGTTCTTATATTTGCCTTCTTACGATTCTGGCCCGCTGGAAAAATATCCCTACTCTACTAATGAATAATAGTTTTCGAAGTTTGAACATTTGAAAGTGATCTACAAGTTTATATGATGATATTCAAAATATTTTACTACAAATTTTAGAGAAATAGGCGTTTTACTGCAGAGTAGGATTTGTCAAGAAACTAATCGAGAACTTCTTAAGCATTTAATACGCTAAAACAAACAAGGAGTTCCGTAGAAAAATATTTTGTTTTAAGATTTAATTTATCTTACTTTTGCGTTTTTATTAAATTACTCGAAAATCTCTTTATTACATAGACTACAAGTATTATGGGTCGTTAAACTCAAATGATAAATTAAACAATATAAAAGTATATAGTGTGATTCACTTAACAAAATTCGCCAATTACTGCAAATACATGAATCATCCTATAGATTCAAATGTCTACATAAAAGATGCTAAATTCAGTTTTAAAATTGACTTGTGCCAGAATTTTTCATAATTCTCTAAAATAACTTCAAAGATAATTTTATTCCGTGAACTATATAATAGAAAACTGACAAATCTTACATATTTATTTCTAAAAAAAAGTGTATATTAAATTCACACTTTATTTAATCAATTATTTCTATCTGAAGTCAATCAAATATATATCGACAAAAGCAATGATTTTTAGCTATTTCTATCTTCTGACAAAGCAAGCAGTATATTTTATCATCTAACCTGACAAATTAATTATATTAAGTACCAATATTTAATGATTAATATATACAATAAAGTATGCATTAATATATATATTTTATTTAGCGAGAAAGTTACGAAAAGATAATGAAAAATGAAGCACTTACTGAGACACAAAATAGTATCAAAATTAAATATTTAAGCGAAAACAAACCTTTAAGTTTTGAAGGGTGTCCAATTCGCATTTAAATAGTTTCAAACACACACACAAAATATTTGATTCGTCTCGGCGCTTGTAGAACATCGAGTAGGCCATTGGGACAGTCGTCCCTTCAACAACGAAAAAGGAAGATATCAGACCACGAGAGAACATCAACTGCGGCAAAGTGTAACGGGAGGAAAAAAGGTTATAATACACGCACATCTTCGAAAACACCAATCGATTGCACGAGCACATGGTGGAAATGATGATGACGGCTGAAATAATATGCAGCACGGCATCTCGACGCTTATAGGTTAGATACACGGGACGCACTCACAGACATACAATACAGTGCACCATTACACGGCAGAAAGCGTCGCGCTGCGAGTTGCCGGAGAGAACTTCAGTGAAGAAACAAGTCAATAAACTTTAGAAGTGGAACATGTCACATAATTGAATCATACGCGATGGGGTGGCCGACGGAATGGGTCCAGATCGTAAAGTGGGGAGGCTGAGTTGCCAAGCAACGGTAGCGTCCGACACCACGGCGTCGTGACGGTAGTTTCTCAGCGGTGGCGGCGGCGGCGACGCCGCCGAACATCAATCGATAAAAGAGGACGAAGGAGAACGGAAAAGGAAACACGTGCCAATAAGCGAGAGTAGAATTTGGGAATCATCGCGTATATGGAGTATACGGGTCACATGGGTGCTTGTTCCGGAGCGGTTCATCGTGCTGTTGGGTTTTCGGGTGATTATCTGTATAAGGCTGGTGTTGACCGTCGCTTCTTTTCGGTTCCTCCTCCTTTTTTTTGGTATTTCTTTTTCCACATTGATTTTCATGCGGTCGCGCTGACGAAAAACTTTTTCAGGGATTTTCACGCGAACGCGGTCCGTTTGATAGCGATTTTTCTTTCTGACCGAGTTTGCGACGAGAGGATTGAGAAGAGAGCACGTGCTGCTTTCGTCCGATGTGACCGAATAAGGGCTTGAAACCGATTGTTTTGTTATTACACCATTGGAAATATTCAAAAACATTAGAGACGCAAAGTGACATTAATTAAAAATCCAAGTGTTTGTGCCTTCTAGGGGTTAAACCTTCTTTTTTTTTCGTTCGTAAAACAATTTGTGAAAATTACCGATGTACAGTTACACCACAAAAAGGTTTACGATTTAAATCCCAAGTTTTGGTCTATACGAGGTCTGATCAAAAAATAACCGTTATTTTTAATTTTTTCAAAAAGTATTTATTTATTCATCAATAACTATCTTGTCCCCTTCAAAGTAATCCCCCTCAGATATAATACACTTATGCCAGCGTTTTTTCCAATCCTCGAAACACTTCTGAAACGCGCTTTTTGGTATCGCCAACAGCTCCTGTTTCATTTTTCTTTTATCTCTTCAATCGTAGCAAAACGCTTTCCTTTCATCGGTGTCTTCAGTTTTGGGAAGAGGAAAAAGTCAACGGGGGCCAAGTCCGGTGAATACGGTGGTTGAGGCATGATAACGGTTTTGTTTTTGGCCAAAAACTCACGCACAAGCATCGATGTGTGAGCTGGTGCGTTATTATGGTGATTGTTTTTTCCACAATTCCGATCGTTTGAGCCGTATTGCTTCACGCAAACGTTGCATAACTTCCTTGTAGTATTCCTTATTAACCGTACGACCTGTTGGCAAGAACTCATGATGCACCACGTCATTATAATCGAAGAAAATAGTGAGTAAAAACCTTCACATTTGATCGTACTTGGCGTGCATTTTCTCGGCCTTCTGTAAAGCGCTTGTACCACTTATAAACACTTTTTTGAGACAAAGTGGACTCGCCGAATGCCACAGTCAACATTTCAAGTGCCTTGGAGCACTTTATTCCGTTTTTAACGCAAAATTTAATACATATTCTTTGATCCTTTTTTTTTATAGGAAAAAATTGAAGAGCACACCAAAACACGACTAACCTTTTTATCTGTCAAAAACAAACTGACAATCCAAAATGGCTGATATTGCCAACATATATAACAGACATGTGTACCAACATAACAAAAAAAAATGCGAAAATCGAACATACGTAACTCACGAAATTTGAAAATAACGGTTATTTTTTGATCAGACCTGGTATTTTAAGCCGATTCGTAGCGATATCAAACTACAAAGACTCTTGTATATTTTACTGAAAAGAAAAACGAAGAATGGTGTGCGCAATGGTAATACGCGTTGGTTTACATTTTCTACCTGCTAACAAAAAACTTCAATACTACTGCATTCTTTCTCTCGCATTTTATTCAAGACATAAATATGGTGAAATAACAAAGTGTCGTTTACTCAAAGTACCTTTCTTTTTAACTTAGCAATTCTTCTTGAAGTAATCTTTTCCTGTAACATTTTTAAAATATTTTTTACCTTTAATCAGTGCATTGTAGGTAGGTGACTAAAAACGGTAGTTGAAAGAATGCATTTGCAAGGACTGACTGTATTAATATATGTAGATTATTAGTTAATATTTGATGTAATAAAAATGCAATACAAAATTTAAACGTTAAAATTCTTATTATGGCATCAAAAATTTGTGTTAAACTACGAGGGTGGTCCTATAAGTACCAGGCCTGCCCTACAGATGGCGGTAGTTGTTTGAAGAATATCACTGTATTAGAAAGTATACAATCTATAAAGCATATGCTTCAAGTTTGAAGACGCCACTTTGTTTAGTATCTGTTTGGTAGCCATCAATAGTGAACGTTTTCAGGGAATTTGTAAAAATGGAGGAAATTGGTCATCCTTACGTGATACAATACTTCTATTTGAAAGGCCTCAGCCCAATCGATATAAAAGCTGAACTGGATACCACTCTGGGTGAGTCTGCTCCTTCGTTTACAACAATGAAATATTGGGTAGCAGAGTTTGAACGAGGCCGTACCAATACCAATTTTTCAGAGTTTAAAAAATTAAGATTTTCGTCAAAATAAAAAGTTCTGAATTTAGCCTGCGTATTACGTAAAACAGTAGTTCTAAACTAGCAAAATATAGATTCACCACCTTTTTTTTTAGCAAAATCGTTCAAACTTTAGGCATAATCCATTTACATACTCAAAGGCTTACATTTTGACATGGTTCTTCATGTTTTTTATTCTCCCAGGATTGAATTAAAAGAGTTAGATAGATTTTGATTCCAGAATCGGTTTTTTTCAAAAATACCAATTTTTCAGAGTTTGAAAAATTTTAAATTTCGTCAAAATAAAAAGTTTTGAATTTAGCCTGCGTAGTACGTAAAATAGTTGTTCTAAACTAGCAAACTATAGATCCACTACCTTTTTTTAGCAAAGTTGTTGAAACTTTAGACATGCTCCATTTATTTGCTCAAAGGTGTACATTTTGACACGGTTCTTCAAATTTTTATTCTCTCAGGATTGAATTTAGCCTGTGTAGTACGCACAACAGTAGTTCTAAATTAGCAGAATACAAATTCACAACTTTTCTTTAGCAAAGTGGTTCAAACTTTAGACATAATCCGTTTACATACTCAAATGTTTACATTTTGAAATGGTTTTTCAAGTTTTTTTTATTCTTTCAGGAGTGAACCAAAAAGAGTTTAGACAGATTTTGATTTCAGAATCGTTTTTAGGATCATCGGAAATGTCAACTCGCGAGCATTCGTTAATTTACAATAACTTTTCAAAAATACCGATTTCTCCCAGTACACTCCCTTGAAAAAATTAAGATTCTCTAGGCAATTAGTTTGCATACTGTTGTGTATATTTGCCGACTAATTGTATTTATTATTTTTATTGTAAATAATTTTGAAGTAATTTTAATTTTGATTTAAATTATCCAGTTTCCTAACCTTATTCTGCATTTCTAGCGTTTTAAAACCAAACACAAATATGTGTAAGAATGGTATTATGAAGTCAGTAAAAAAGTGGAATTTTACTATTTGTCTTCTTTTGTTACAGATTGATTTTTGTTTTGCTTACAAGCACGTGTTTCTTGTTCGGCCATCGAAGCTCCTTGTGTCTGTCTACATCGTCGCTGCGCATTTACGATAACGTATGAGGTAATGTATTGAATTCAATGTTATCTAAAATTTCTAGATTCAGCATTTTAAAGAATGTTTATACTGTGATAAAATGATAAAAGATACACAATGCGAGAACAGTGTTCGACTTTCGCCTAGCCAAAAGATTGCCACAGTATTCTGCACAAACACCACTGTTAATAATATTTATTATTTTTATAATAAATAAGATAATTTAATAAGTTTTGTCGCCAAGATTAAACCTGTATTTAGTGATAACAAACAATCACATTCCTTATCAAATTAACGGTGTGTCCCATTCAATAATAATCCCATTCAATAATAATCGTGACAGTTAGTGCACTGCCTTTCAAGTGTCTAGATTTATTGGAATACAAAAGAAACTTAAAAAAATGTTAAGTGATATTTTAAAGAAGTATTACCCATCTGAATGGGTTGATCCTTCAGAACAAGCTCCAGTTTGCGAAGAAATTGAATTAGACGAAGGTTCACACGAATATACTACAGTGAAAGATCAATTTCTAAAAGAATTTTATGCCAAAATAAAGCGCATCACCAGAGTGCAAAATCCTTACTTGTACGGATGTTTTTTGCTAAAGAAAGCGGAGTATGAAAGTAAAGGTTGTTTTTCAGAAGTGATCCAGTTGTACCATGACACTGACGAAAGCAATGTCTGCTCGATAATAAGTACTAATTTTGACCGACGTCTGGTGGTGAGAACTAGGTACGGCTGTGGTACTTCTTTTACACCATATCCTTTCCACGGACTTAAATATTCGAAATACGGTAATGACCAAAGAGTAATGATCGTTACAGATGTTTTAATTGGAAAAAAGCATCATCTAAAGTGGACAGCTTATGGACGAAAACTTCCAGATGAATCATGTGATACTACAATCGGTCATTGTGGAAAGGTGTTCGTAAAATATTGTGATAACGAATTTTATCCCAAGTACGTTATATATTATGAAACATGAATATATTTACTAAAAGGTGATTTCAATTTTTTTCTTAAGCATTTAAACAATTTTAGAAATAATATTTTAAATATATTTTGTACGTATTATAAGGTAAATTTGGGAATTATGTTATAAGATACTTTATGAAATTATATATAGATGTGTCCAATGCAATAAAATCACACGAAAATATTAAGAAATTATAAAAAATAATTATTATTATATATATTAATATACTAAATTAAAAAATTCACTTATTTCACCAACTCATTTTATTCCTGAATAATAGTGGAGTGATTATTTATACAGATTTTAGCAAAGCTTTTGACCGAGTTGACCATAACTTGCTGCTCTGGAATTGGAATCATCAACAGACATTGGTTGTGGTTCAAATCTTGTTTATTCTCTACAGATTGTGTACATAAGTTTCAGTCAAATATCATCTTTTAATGGTTACTTCAAGTGTTCCGTAGGGTGTCGTTTGTATCCCATATTATTCTTACTTTTTATCAACAACATAAAGCACCGGATAAACTTTCCTCTCTTTGCGGACGATATAAAACTCTATACATCCGCTTACTCTGTATTTTATTGTTGCTTCAGTTGAATATTGTGCAATTTCTATCTAGTGTAAAAATAATAAATGCTTAAATATTAAAAAAATGTAAAATTATCTTTTTCTCAAATTATTATATTAATTATTGGAAATTCTCGTAATAATTAATAAACCACTTTCAGCCATGTTCCCCCAACGTGTGAGAAATGGCACTATTGGCTCAGGAATACCGACAACACTGTCTGTGGAATTCTCGAATTCTTTTGGCAGATTTCTAACACTCTTTTGGTATTTGAAATTAATGCTTTCACCTGTGAATAACATTGTAGAATACTTTGTGCTACAAGGTGTAAAGTATGAACTGTACATGTTACATGTAAAAGCCTCTCATACTTGTCTCTAAGGCGACGGCATACACTACACAATGTCGCTGCACCATTGAACAGTGTGAACATTAAATCAAACAAAAATTGCATTTTTGGTGGCACGTTAGTTTTCTTATTTTGATGTACACTTTTTATATGATTTTTAGAGTCGCGTTTGTCACAGGGCATCAAGGGTATATCGCGAATTTTAAAGTACACCTCAGCAACATTATAATATAAATCGGGACATTCATCGATAAACTTTCGCACTGCGTAAACCAATGGTCTCGTTTTTCCTTTACTCGCGTCCGTCATACTTAATAATTATACGTTCGCCTTATATGTATAAAGATTCGTTCGGTACTAGTTTATAATTTTGCACTTCATCTGTTTTATTACATTACACTAGTGGTGGCGGTGCGTACTCAGTACGAACCTAGTCCGCGGGAAGATATCGTAACTGTGCTGGTGACATAACTCTACTGGTGACACAACACTACACTGCATTTTCACGTCAGAATACATTAACATAAAACATAAAATAGTATCTAGTAACATATATTATTTATTTTGTTTATAGTTGCATCTATTAAGCCTTCTTGGCAAGGCTCTTCGCTACTTCAAACCCGCAAAGCAAATTTGTTTAACATTAAAGATAACTTATTAAATGCCCGTAGTTTATTATTACTATTATCACCACTCGATCGTTAGCCAAGAATCTTCCAATCATATGTAAATTTAATTTGTTCCAATCACACCAGTCAATGTAAATAATTTTTCGATTTATAAAATGACATCGTCCCAATATCCATGGTCAAGAGTGTATCTATTTCATTATGAATATTAAGAAGCGATACATCGCAGTGTCGAGAATATTTACCGGTTATTATACAATGGAGGCTACAATATTAAACACCCACAAAAACAGGAAACATATTTGTTAAACTATATATTACTTTACTGTAGATCAGTGGAACAAGGTAACATTTATTTTATTATGTAATTAGTTATTATATATCTTATTAATAACTTGTAAAAATTAATTTAATCATTAGAATTTTAAATTTTAAATTGATATCTTGTTTGAATTTTTAGCGCAGTAGATTCAATAATTTTTATTAAAGATATGAATTTAGACAGCAAGCTAAGTAGGTCGATGATGGCCATGCAAAGAGTGATGTTTTAGGTTCGTAGAATATGGTATTCAAATAGATTTTTATTTTTAATTAAAAATAAAGTTATGGACGTGCACTCTTAGGCGGATGATAGCCACGTGTGTACCAAACAATTGATGTATTTAATGTTATTTGTTTTTTATTTTAAATACGTAAATAAGAAATCAAGATTTATTCTGTTTTGGATTGTAATTGTTGTAATTTTCAAAATTAATTGGATGTTATACAACATAGAGTCACAAGTCATGTGAGTAGGTCGAAGATGGCTATGATAAGTGATCGCATATATATTTATTTTATTTGAATTAAGTTACATTCAAAAACAAATTCTTTGAATGTAATCATTATAATTCAAATTTTGATTTAGAAAAAAATTGAAAATTGGGGTTCTCGTTTCTAGACGCAAAGTGAGTCTTAATTATTTTAAAGAGATATTAGATACAACTTATAATTACAAATTTGTAAATAACAAAAATACAAATTTTATCACGTGTTGTTCATTTAAAATTTTTAATGTTTTTAGAAATTACAGAATTTTCGTCGTGTAAATTACAATCAGTCACAAAAGTTTTCGTAAACCCAGTGAATGTTGAATATCGGTTTCGGTTTTTATAATCTTCGTTGTTGTATTTTTGATGTACTTTTATAATAAATTTTAATAGTGGTTTACATTTTACCTTGAGTTTCGCAATAAATTTGACATGAATATCAATAATTTACGATTTACAAATAAAGGGTGTTTCAAACTGCGCGCTTGCTTTTTAAGAATAAATAAAATATAGATGGCGCACTGAATTTGTCTGGGTATATGGGCATTTAAAAAGTGTGATGTATAGTTTTTAGAAAATTACGTGAATTTTATGGTTTACATAATCGTCCATCTGAAAGCACTATTGGTCGAATTATTAAAAAATTTCAAGAGACCGGTTCCGTGGAAGATCAAAAAAGTGAAAAATACAGTCGTAGTGGCCGTTCACAAGAAAATATTGGTTTGGTTCGTGAAAGTGTTGCTGAAGATCCTGAAATCTCCATTAGACGACGTTCACAACAACTTGGACTTAGTGGATCAACAACATGGCGTATTTTACGCAAGGATTTAGCTCTGAAGGCATATAAGGTTCAAATAACACAGGAACTGAAGCCATTAGATCATTTAAAACATCGTGCATTTGTCAACTTCATCAATGAACAACCAGCTGATATTTTCCGATGAGGCACATTTTGAACTTGGTGGCTATGTTAATAAACAAAATTGCCGTATCTAGGGTGAGGAAAATCCATGAATTATTCATGAGAAACCTATGCATCCTAAACGAGTTACTGTTTGGTGTGCATGGTCAGGTGGTGTAATTGGACCTTACTTCTTTGAAAATGCTGCTCGTGCCGCTGTAAATGTCAATAGTGATCGATATCGTCGGATGATAACCGAGTTTTTGTGGCCTGAATTAATGAATATTGATCTAGAGGATATATGGTTTCAACAGGATTGCGCTACACCTCACTTTGCACACGAATCAATTGCTTCATTGAGAGAAAAATTTCCTGGAGGTGTAATCTCAAGAAATGGTGATGTTAATTGGCCACCAAAATCATGTGATTTGACACCGTTAGACTGTTTTTTTGGGGCTATGTGAAAAGTCAGATTTATAAAAACAATCCACAATCAGTTGCTGCTTTGAAAGCGGAAATTATTCGTGTCATTGGTGAGAGAGAGCCTCAATTATGTCGAAATGTCATTGAAAATTTTAACAAAAGAGTGGACGTCTGTGGAGCTGCAAGAGGAGGCCATTTGGCAGATATTATTTTTCGCATATAAATGTCATAATTGATACTTCAATTACCAATAAAAAGTTTTTAAAAGTGAATGTAAATTATGTGTTTTATTTATTCTTAAAGAAGCCGCAAAATTTGAAACACTTTTTATTTGTTCCGGGTTTTAGCGGGATATTTGAATCACTCATTCTGAGACAAGGTATAAAAAGTCGAAGGTACACAGTAGAATGTGCATTATTAGATTGATGGTAACATTACATAAACACATTTATTATCAGATTAACGATAAGATTAAACTAAATTTTGTACTTCACCTGAGTATTAGTTAGTATCAACTGTGAAAACTGGGGCGCCGTCTTTTTAAAAGTGTTTATTGGAGCACGACGAAAAAAAATGTTGAGCGATATATTAAAAGAATATTATCCAACTGATTGGGTTGATATAGAAAATTCTTCAGAAGCAAGTCCAGCTTACACAGAAGTTGAACTAGACGTAAATTCGGAAGAATATAATACATTGAAAAGTAATTTTATAACTGATTTTACAGTCACGGTAAAGCGCATAACAAAAGTACAGAACCCCTATCTGTATGGATGCTTTTTGCTAAAGAAAGCTGAATATGGAAGTAAAGGTTCGCCCTTAGAAGTGAAGCAGTTGTACCATGATACTAATGAAAGCATTGTCTGTTCGATAATCAGTAATAATTTTGACCAACGTTGCGCAGTAAATACAAGGTATGGCCATGGTGTTTATTTTACTCCTTTTCCTTCCTTTGGATATAAGTATTCACAAGGGCAAAGTAAAGAACGAGCAATGATTCTTGCAGATGTTTTAATTGGACAAGTGGAACGTATATACTATTATGACTATGACCGAAAACTACCAGATGATTCGTCTGACACAACAGTCGCTTGTTACGAAAACGTGTTCCTGAAATATTGTGATAACGAATTTTATCCTACGTACGTTATATACTATGAAAAATGAGTGGTGATATAGTTATTCTCTTTACGGATTTATATGATTTTAATATACATATTTACGTATTACGTGTAAGGTGATGGTTTATGTTATTATACACTTTCAGAAATTATATATACATATTTACTACTTGTTCCCTTTGTTTTATTTATATTAAATTCATTTTAGTAAATAAATTAATATAATTTTACGCTCGATACGTTAATTTTATAATATTTGGACCGTAAAATGGACATGTGGAGTTTTGCGATAATATTTCATTAGCTTTGCAATGGCAAAATAGTTTTAAAATAAGTTTACAGCTTATAAAAGTATTCGTCCACTAGTGCGGTACTGTGCAAAAGAAAGAAACACCTTGAATTTTACAAGAAACTATTATAAAAGGATAAATAATAATCCTACACAAGTTTAAATTCCTTTTAATGTATATAAACTAACACATATCGATATTTAAACTTAAACAACTTAAATTTTCAATATCTTGTATGACCATCTTTATTTTTTAAGGTATCCTGCATTCTTCTTGGTAGGCTTTCCATTAATGAATTAATGAAATTTTCAGGAATAGTGAACCACTCTTCCTGCAGTATGTTCCACAGTTCATTTTTGTTCTTTGGCCCCCTTTCACACTTTTTTTCTGTCAAGATAATCCCATATATGCTCAATAATATTTAAGTCAGGACCTTGAGGTGGATATATCATAGTCTGCAATATCCCATTTGTTGCCTGCTGTGTTAAATAAATTTTCACAAGTTTTGAGGTATGCTTGAGATCATTATCTTGCTGTCGAATGAAATTATAGCCAATAAGTCGCTGCCCTGATGGTATGGCGTGTCCTTCTAATAGTGATCTGTATTTCTCACCACTTAATTTACAACTATTTTTACAATTTCGCCCACACCTGCTGCCGAAATACAACCCCAAACTTAGATATTATCTCCTCCATGCTTTATGGTAGTGTGTAAACATGGTTTCAATAACGATTCACCAATGCGTTGTCTAAGATACCGACGTCTGTTCGTTCCAAATAATTAATATTTAGATTCGTCAGTCCATAGTACTTATCGCCACTCACTATCCCCAAGTTTCGTGGCCTCTGGCATATTTTAATCGTTTCCCTCTATTACCTTGTCGCAGTAAGGGTTTTCTCACGACTATGCATCCCCTCAAGCCTGGTCTGAGCAAGCATTGTCTTACTGTTGAAGCATGTATCGAAGTTATGATTTCTTAAGGAACGAAATTTTAAAAACTGAGCATCAGCTTTACTGAGCATTTTTTGACGTCCACTCTTTGGTCTATCACTTACACTGCTGGTTTCGGTCATTATTTTTTTTGTTTGTTGCACGGCATACCGGGAACTTTTCACTATCTTTCACTATAACCCTGTTGGTGTAAAACAATAATTTTATTTCTGTCCAGTAATGCTATTCTAGGCATTTTCTATATATTATAACAATTTACAGCTCACAATTTTTTCTTAAAATGAAAATTTCACTCCTAGGCGCGTTTTTTAAGAATCTAAATAAATTCTATAGTGGAACCGCTCTGTATCGCTGCTACCACTGAATTAAAAACAAAATCTTATAGATAAATAACTCTCCCTTGAAATTTTATTGCAGAGCATTGTGGTGCAATAAAATTTATTAGTTTAATCCTCTTATCAAGCTGTTGGTCTCACCCCTACGCCGAAGTATGATGTTATAAACTTGGAAATTTCCAGTGATTATATTTCTACCAATAAGTGAATCGTTCTTGGAAGTAAAAACGTTTTAGTAAATAAGTTTTGGAAAATAGTGTTAGGTGCTTCTTTCTTTTGCACAGTACTGTATGTTAAACAAGATGTTGAGCACGCTATGGTTACTGTCACAAAAATATAGATTTCTTGGCAAAAGAAGTATCAACGCAAAAATAATTTTAACGAATCATATCTTTGTATGTGACGGAAATAATAAATATAATAATAACTAATACATTTTTTTAATTAAGAGATATAAAAATAGATGTCGCTAATCGAATATTTTTTTAAACGTATTGAAATTATGAATTATATTCCAGAGACTATAAGGAAAAAGCGGCAAAAACTGTAGATTATTTGTTGCATTCTAAATCTAGCGGCAAAAACTGTAGACAATTTGTTGCTTTTCAAATCTAAGACCTCACACATAAAGGAATATATTATTTTCAACAGTGTATGGATAAAACAATATAAATTTATGTTAAACAGTTGTGTTGATATACTTCCAGGAACTGATATGATCTTTTGAATTCATAAGTTGTAATGAAAATTTGAATATCTTTTTTCAATATTTTACTCGTAAAAATATGGACAAACTATTCTTAACTAGAATTATCTTCTATATTCCGAAGAAGAAGCTCAAGCAATTCCATTAAGTCATCAACATTGTTTACAGATATCGAAATTCAAACAAATAGAGCAAATTTCCGAAAATTATCCGATTGTTCAAGAAGTCATTTCCCAATTAAAAAAACACCAAGCTGCCTAGGCTTAAGCCAAAATAGTTAACTAAACTAAATTTTGACACCAGATCGCTTTTAGAACCTTCCAAAATGTCAGGACAACCCAACTTTTGTTAATGTACGGTGACTTGAAAATTGAAATTTTCATCAAAATGAAAAGTTTTTAATTTAGTTGTCGTTGTGCGTTAAGCGATAGTTCTAAACTAGCATAATACGAATTATACGAGGGCAGTTTGACAAGTAGTGAGAATGGAAAAGAAAAAAGAATTTTTTAAATACAAAATAATTTTCATTTTTCAATATATTCTCCTAAAAGAGCAATACATTTATTCCAACGGTGCTCCACTGTCCTTATGCCATCTCTAAAATGCGATTCCGGAAGGCTTGCAAAATACTCATTTATGAAGATGATAAGCTCGTCGTTAGACGAAAATTTCTTTCCACTTACTGCCGTTTTCAATTTTGGAAAAAGGTGAAAGTCGGAAGGGGCTAGATCCGGCGAATAAGGCGCATGCGGTACTAATCGGAAATGCAACTCGTGGATTTTGTACATCACAACTGTGCTGGTATGCGAGGGAGCGTTGTCTTGGTGAAACAGAATCTTTTTCTTTGCCATTCCTGCCCATTTAGCACGAATCTCAACATTTAATTTTTGTAGAAGTTCTGCATAATATTGTTAGTTTATTGTGGTGCCTTTCTAAAGGTAATCAATGAGCAAAATGTCCTTTGAATCCCAAAAAATTGATACCATCACCTTGTTTGCCGATAAGTGGTTTTCGCTTTCTTTGGAGGTGCATACCCATCTACTTATTGTGGCGGATGATGGAGCAGATTCACCTAATGTTTCCCGTAACTCATCTTTTATTTCGGTAGCTTTCATACCCTTAATTACGAAGTATTTAATCACGGCACGACACTCTGCTTTTTCCATTTTAATAAAATGACGTGCTGCTTCCTTTTCAATGAGCTGTCAAAAATAAGCTAATCAACCGATTTTCTAAATATCGGAACGTAAACATATAAATAGGCAACCTAAATTACAGTGCATTTATTTTACCAATTAGAGCGCCACCTATGTGTCATGCTCACTACTTGTCAAACTATCCTCGTATGCTCTCAATGCTTCAAACTTTAGAGATTATCCATTTATACATTCAAAAGTTCACACTTTTGGCATAGTCCTTCAAGTCCTTTATTTTCGCAGGGTTAAGCCTAGAAAGCTAACTAACTCAACATCTGAAGACGTCGCTGTGTGATGAAATAATTGCGATGTATGTTAATTAAAAATAAAATGAGTGCAAATTGAAACACTGTGTGTATTTATTAATTCAGTACAGGTGTTTGTTATACAAATACGCACACCTTTTTAGTGCGAAAAAGGAAGCTAGACGGGCGAATACTTCTCTATACTAAGACTGTACTGTAACTTTTCAAGGAAAAACTTGACATTCATTAAATAAAATCTATTAATCAACGAACTAATTTTAGCATAAAACATGCAGTTTAATTATCAAACCTAACTTTTCCAATATTACAAATTTCCTTCGCTTTTTACTAAAATAACAGCTTCAATATCCAAGCGCTTTAGAAAGATTAAATTTTGAAAACGTTTCTTAAAGACATAGTCGCATTTAATATGTAAATGACCGCTTGTGGAATTAAATATGTGCATTCTCATTTCATCGTCGAAATGATCCATCTGTATTTTATCGTCTCATATTAAGCGGGGACTTTGGCCATTTGGGTTTGGTGAATTTTTAATATGGACTGAAGAATTCACTGGACACGTGAAGTTATTTAGAGGAAAATTTTATTAAAATACGTAGAATATCATCACCTAATGATATATGTATAAAATACCCATTCTTTCAAGTTAATTTTAAGTCAATGTAATGTTCAGAATTATCTCTTTTAATTAATTAATAATGTTTTTAATTTGTTTATTTAAATACATTGCTATATCAGAAGTTATGGTTTTGTTTTTTTTGTCGCTATCAGAGGTGAATACTTATCGTATTTATTGTAAATATTCAGTAGTAAAGGTACATTTTAATTGTAATTGTTTTTAGTTGAATTAATCAAAAAAAGGTAAATAAAACCCCTTACATCAACGTTCGTATTCTGTATACGTATTTCGACAACTAAGTTGTGATCATCGACCGATAATTAATCACATTATCACACCTGGATCTGCGGTAAGACTCGTAAAAAACAATTCCTTGGTTAGCGGGGATCTTGTGCGGAATCGTTCAGTTCTGTGCTGAAGATGACAATTTAGTTGTCGAAATACGTATACAGAATATGAACATCTGCGATAAGACTCGTCAAAAGCAATTCCTTAGCGAGCGGGGATCTTGTACGGAATCGTTCTGTTCTATGCTGAAGATGACAATTTAGTTGTCGAAATACATATACAGAATACGAACATTACGTATACAGAATACGAGCATCTGCCGTAAGACTCGTAAAAAGCAATTCCTTGATTAGCGGGATCTTGTGCGGAATCGTTCAGTTCTGTGCTGAAGATGACAATTTAGTTGTCGAAATACGTATACAGAATACGAACATTATGTATACAGAATACGAATATCTGCGATAAGACTCGTAAAAAGCAATTCCTTGGTTAGCAGGATCTTGTGCGGAATCGTTCAGTTCTGTGCTGAAGATGCTATTTAGTTGTCGAAATACGTATACAGAATACGAACATCATGTATACAGAATACGAACATCTGCGGTAAGACTCGTAAAAAGCAATTCCTTGGTTAGCGGGGATCTTGTGCGGAATCGTTCTCTTCTGTGCTGAAGATGACAATTTAGTTGTCGAAATACATATATACAGAATACAAACATTCGTGTGGTAATGTTTAATTTACCTTTTTTGATTAATTCAGTCGTAAGTTTAATTGTTTTGGAACTTTATGTTGCAAATGAAAAAGAAAATAGTGCTAATAATAAATGATGTTTTGATGCTTCCAAATTTAATTTTTGGTTTTTCTAAAAATGATATTTTATGTAATTTAAACGTTTTTATTAAAATACGAAATAAATATTACATTAATAACTTAAAAAATAAAACGGCTTTTCGATCTATTGGAAAAATGCCCAATCTGTAATATTTTTAAAAACGTTATTTAACGAGGTTAACTCCCACCATATGAAAAATTTGATTTAAAATTTATGTTTATCCAATTTTAAATAAGACATATAATTAGATTATATATACAGTGCCTTATCCTCGTATGTATACATACACCACCGTCCATAAGTGTTTGCCCACGTGTATATTTTCATATTATTCAAATAAATAATATTATAACCTAACTAAAACCAATAAGTTGTTCAATTTTAGTTAAAAGGTAAATGCGTACATATTCTTCGGTATTTATGTATTTAAATACTAGTTAAGTCAAGTTAAGTACAACTAAATTGTTAACAAAGACCTTTTTATAACCCAAGTAAGATGATTAAATAATTACTCTTTTCCCAGAAATTTTAAATACGATTATATCAGGTCATAAATCAATAAAGATAGATATCGTATTTGTACAAAAATTTTAGTTTTGTTCAACTTTCGAAATGTAAAAAGTTCGAGTCGTTGTGTTTGCGTATTATTTTAAAATAAAATCGATATTTTGAATAATGTCGAGTAGAAAAAAAAGTATCGGTTCAGACACGTGCTCTTATAAGGCCTCATCGTGATATTGGCAATAGTAATAGACAAATAGATTTTACTGAACTTAAGCCACAAAATTTTGGAGTATAATATTAAAGAATATAAAGAAACTAGTAGTTTTAATCGGAATAAACCAGTTAGCGTCACAGCTGTGAAAAGGCGAGAGTTGCTGTACGAAAACCGCTACTGCACAAGCAAAATAAAATAAAATGGTTAACTTGAGCGAGACAACACAAGAATTGGATGTTGAAAGAGTGGAAAAAGGTGCGACAAATCCAAATTTGTCCGAAGATCAGCGGGAGGACGAGTTTTCAAGCATGGGGGAAGATCAGTAATGGTTTTGGGTTATTTTGCTGAAGCAATTGTAGGCGAATCTTATTAGAAAAGACGGTATTCTAAGAAAAGTGGAATTTTGGAACACAATGCCGTTAAAATTTTTAAAATAACAAAAATTTATGAAAATCACACAATTGAGTTTTTGTGTTTAATTTTTTAAAAATATTATTCTCTTATAATTTTTTCTACCATATCTTTAAAGAATTATTGTTTTAAAAATATTACGTCATCTTATTTCAAAAACAACCTGTACGTCCTTAACCCAATAAAGCTACATGACTTTAAAAACGTTAATTATATATTAGGGCGTCATAAATACTTAAATGGTAAAGACACGTGAATGATTATTAAAGCAATTCTAAGTATCTAAAACACAAAATACCTTTTGCATCTTTATATATCAGATTACATAAGTAAATACTACATTATATTGCGTATTTTAACAACCAAAACCTATTTTCGCGTTACTACTGAAGATGACAACATTGTTAATTTATGCTGTGTGAAAATGTGAATATTTTTATCAGTTTCTGAGATTCAGTGATTTCAGAATTCGTCAGAAATGTGTTCAAGCAGATCCGAAATATTTTATTTTTAATTAAATTTAATTACTCAAATAATAACTGAAGAAATAATTTAACAAAATGAAAACCACGAAATAATATATAATTTATTAGAAAAACTGTAGATTCTTTTCCATAAACATGAAAGAATTGAGCCGACTTAGTTTCAACGTCATCGCTTCTATAACTTGAGGCAATGAACATTGCGAAAAGGTGAGAAAAAATACATTGAAAGTGATAAGAAAAATACATTTATTATACCCATGAAGGGGACTGGAAAGATAAGTTCTTCGTTTTTATTTAAAAAAGGATCCTCTGATCGTGAAATGTTATATTTTAACCACGGTCGCGGAGTTAAATTCGACAACTTCCTTCCTCTACTCTTCCTATTGGTTGGTGAAGGTTCAACGATTTTTTGTAATACGTTACTTATGAATATAACCACAATATTTGGTATTGCGAAATATTGAAATTTATTGTATTGTAAATGCATGTTATTATTTAATGGTAAACTACTACAAGCATGGCATTTTTTTCACATATTCTTCTAATAATAATATTTAATCGCCCAACAGAACTCTAATTACAAGGTAAAGACTAGCAGAACATATGTATGTTATATATTATTAATGTATCGATTGTATCTGTATACATATAGTACATACGTGTACAACAACGATAGTGATGAAGAATGAATATCTATGTTGCTATTGGATAATGTATTGTAATGATAGCTCTATGTAATGGTAAATCAAGTATAATTGTCCTCGCACGAGAGTAGTAAAACAAATTGTCTGATGTAGCTTTTAAACTTGAAATGAAGAAGATAATTTTAGAGTGTCAACGCCATTGAGTAAATTAAATAAAAACCTATAGAAGCCTGATTTCGACGTAGTGAATGAAAACTGAAAATATAGGCACAAATAGTTTTAATCAATTAAGCTTAATGTAATCCCTTTTCACAATAATTTTCGTATTCTGTAGATGCATTTCGACAGCTGGGTTGTCATCATTAGCAGATAATTAATTATAATGTCGCACCTAGAACAACAGCAAAATCCGCACAAAGACGAAGTCCGTTCTGGACTTATACAATCGACGATACACTCGATGCCGATTTTGTCGTGGTTCCAGGTACGACACTGTAATTATCTGCTGATAATGACAACTTAGATGTCGAAATGCGTATACAGAATACGGAAATTATTGTGGAAAGAGGTTATATTAACCTTAATTGATTAACTTAATCATAGTTTTCATTAAAATTTACCTTCGTAAATGTTTTAGTTTCTTAAGAAAACACTAACAAAAAGTTGTAAAAAATTTCCGAAATCCTAATAAAAAAAAAATCAAAATAGTGTTGTTAAATATCTCAAAAAGTTCACAACAGACGACAAATTTGAAACAGTTATCAAATATTGCTCGAATTACTGAGCAACTTTATTATGGGCACCTGTACATACATACATATTTTCGATCGTTGGGTGAATCTGTAAGACAGCTGAAATTTTACCTGCTTGGAATAGGTTTCGAAAGAATTATAGGGGAACAAGAATACGTCAAAATCTTGTAGATTCTATGAGTTAGAGGCTACAGGTCATTTAGATTCATTATAATTGATTCTTATTTATCTTATTTTGCTTTCTTTTATTTTTTCAGTGTTAAAATTGTTTTCAAAGATTACTTGCCCATTTTCTAAAGATGGCCATACCAAAGCGAATATCTATGAACATAACAAAAACGAAGAATTTTAATGATGCAGCAAACTATGAATGCAGTTTAAAAAGCATAAGTTTGTGTTACATCTTGAAAATCAAGTGTACTATGAGTGAAAATGAGTGAAATTATTAAATTCTATTATTATATAAAGTAGTTACGAAGAAATGTAAGAATGTATATTTTGACAATTATTATTTTTTTTAATATCACAACAAATTTGAAAATGCCATCAAATACGCCACGAATTTCAGAGCAATTTTTCTAATTTAACCGACCCCGTATCTTTAATACTAAAAGAGTTACCCGTATACGGAGACACAGTCCACGTATCGTAAAACATATTCAAATATCTTGATTGATACGTAAAACCTACACGCGATATTGAAATTGAAACGTAAATAGAGATAGAAAGAGAGACATCTATCAATGGACAAAAGCAACAGTTCGCACTGACCAACCGCTGAACATCGATTCGCCGCATCAGCTGATCCCCCAAACTACTCGTATCCATTTTAAGTTACAACGTAATTAATCAATATTTTAATGCCCCACACTCATTTGTTCTACAACATTTTGTGCCTGTGTCATAAAGAAAGAATGAATGAAATATATCAAAGTTCAATTAATTATCGTATTTGCTTACGTATTAAACAAAAGAAATAATACTCACGTATTTATACAGGGAATCTTCATAGTATATGAACGTCTGATCGTATTCAAATGAACATCGAAATCTAATATTGCGAAGCTGTGCTCGGTGTAGCTTCTGTTCGTCGACTGAAGATACAAGGGTGCGTGGCAAGATTTAAACTAGTGAAAATGGGGTTTGCGGCGCAGGAGCAGAACTAAAAGAAGCGACCGTTCACCACGAGCTAAAACTCTAGAATGAACCAAGAAGGACTTGTACACGAGGGTAAAATCCCAAAAACACCCCTCGAAAAGTCATAATCACTGGGTAGATCGCGATTGGTAGGAATCGAGAGTGGGGATGAATTTATCGCGAAACGACACGCGCGCTCGCCCAATCGCCGGGCGAGAATCGCGGCGCCAAATTGTCGCGACACTCAAATGTTCGCAAAACTATCCATTACAAACTAGATACTATAGTATGGATTTTAATTCTTCTCGACTATGTGAGATGCTTACTGCTCATGTGTCGGGAGAATGGAAGAACTTGGAATGGACCGCATGAATCGCCATGAGATGGTTATTGGGGAAAAGTCGGAAAATGCGAATTCTTAAGTTTTTTGGGTGTTCGAGGGAAAAAATCAGAGTGCTTTTGCTAATGCAATTGTTAGGAGAGTTTAAACGTTAGTAACTATGGAGAAAAAGAAAATTATTTACGTGAGTGTTGTTTTGGTATTTCCAAAATTGGACAACGAATTTCCTTTCAATAACCTATTTATATGTGAGGTAAAAATATTGAAAACTGTCGAAAGTACAGGGGAAAGTTGGTAGGTTAGAAAAATGGATATAATTGATAATGAGCCAACACAAGTTTCACAATTATTGTTCTTCTGAAAATACAATTTCATTTCTATAAAAATCTAGTTATTATGCACTGCATGTTTTGTAATTTCGTGTTAATACTAAAGTCTTTAAGCCTTGGGAAATTTTAAGAAAAAAAAATTCATATTAACTTAGATCTGTAACTGTTATACTTCTGGGAAATTGGGTATTGAAAATTGAAAATGAAAGGAATAAAATCCAATTTTCATAAATATTTCTGAAATAACTTTTTTAATAAATATTAGAATCCTCCAACTTAAGCACAAAAACGAATTTTTTTTTCACAAACGTGTTGTGCTAATAGTGTCAGCGTTGACATCTTTATCATTCGGTAAAGAGCTTGTTTCTGTGAAAGCTTAATTTGCAGTTTTACCTCCGATTCAGAGTATATATTGTTAAGGAAAATACGGGTAAATAATTTAATAAATGTGGAAGAATGCTTTTAACGAAACATATCTTAGATTTGGTGAACCACCAAGTAACTTACCCTCTTTGACACGTACATTTGCCGGACTAAACTAGATAACTTTCTAATCGTCAGATTGAAATGAAAGATACAACCTTCGGAGATATACTGTCTTTCAAAAAGAGAAATATAAATTCCTGAACAGGTCGCCAATACCCAAATTATAACTTAAAAATTCGTAAAATTTAAATAGAAACGTAAATATTGTTACATAATTCACACATTAACATTCTTGTTTTTATGTGTGTAGATGTTAAGAAAACATATGTAATTTTATACGAGAATAGTTTGACAAATAGTGAGAATGACACATCGGTGGCGCTCTAATTGGTAAAACAAATGTACTGTAATTTAGGTTAGCTATTTATATGTTTACATTCCGATATTTAGATAAATCGGTTGATTAGTTTATTTTTGATAGCTTATTGAAAAAGAAGCAACACGTCGTTTTATTAAAATAGAAAAAGCAGAGTATCGTGTGGTGATTAAATACTTCGTAATTAAGGGTACGAAAGCTACCGAAATAAAAAATGAGTTACGGGAAACATTAGGTGAATCTGCTCCATCATCCGCCACAATAAGTAGATGGATAAATGAATTTAAACGTGGTAGAACAAGCTGTGTTGATGAAGTGCGCTCTGGAGCAACTAAAAGCGTGACTTCTAAGGAAATGATTATAAAAATCCATAATATTATTATGCAAGATCGACGACTCAAAGTGAGAGAGATAGCAGACATGGTAAACATTTCAACAGAACGCATACACCACATTTTAACGAAAGAATTGGGCCTTTCCAAGCTTTTGGCAAGATGAGTGCCGCGATTGCTTACGAATGATCAAAAGTTCACTCGTTTGCGCATTTCCAATGAGTTTTTGGCCTTTATAAGCGGAATCTGATTGATTTTGTAGACGATTTGTTTGTTACTTGCGATGAAACTTGGATACACTACAGTACACCCGAAACTATACAACAGTCGAAACAATGGTTAGAACGTGGTTCTGCGCCTCCAAAGAAAGCGAAAACCACTTTATCGGCAAACAAGGTGATGGCATCAATTTTTTGGGATTCAAAGGGCATTTTGCTCATTGATTACCTTCTGAATGGTGCCACAATAAACGGACAATATTATGCAGAACTTCCACAAAAATTAAATGTTAAGATTCGTGCTAAACGGCCAGGAATGGCAAAGAAAAAGATTCTGTTTCACCAAGACAACACGCCCTCGCATACCAGCAGAGTTGCGATGTCCAAAATCCATGAGTTGCATTTCCAATTAGTACCGCATGCGGTCATACCTTTTTCCAAAATTGAAAACGGCACTAGGTGGAAAGAAATTTTTGTCTAACGACGAGCTTATCATCTTCGTGAATGAGTATTTTGCAAGCCTTCCAGAATCGCATTTTAGAGGTGCCATAAGGGCATTGGAGCACCGTTGGAATAAATGTATTGCTCTTTTAGCAGAATATATTGAAAAATAAAAATTATTTTGTATTTAAAAAATTCGTTTTTCTTTTCCATTCTCACTACTTATCAAACTACCCTCGTATATCAGTTTAAAAAGTTCAAATACTACAAATACACAATTATAGATACGAATAAGATTTTGCCTTGCTGCCACCCGGTGAAAATTATTTGTCATTTGAGTCTGTTCAGAAATTTGTCTATCTCTTCTTGAAACATTAAGTATAGAATTCTTTAATTCCTAAATTTTGGAGCATTTTCTATATATATATATACGTATTGAGTTCTGAATTTTTGAAAAAATAAATAAATAATCTTTACTTGGTGAAATTCCATTCCAAGCAACATTTTATAAGTAGCAGAATTATGGCATTTTATTCAACATTTATCTACCGTATTTTGCTTTACAGTCCCCTATATGCACAAGTATCAGGTTGTTACAAATGTAATGTCCGTTTTTTCCTTTAGTCTGAACTGAATCGCACCTGTGTGAGGACGTGTATGTTTTTGGTGAAAATTATTATTGTATTTGTAGAAAAGGGTATTTATTTTGAAGTGTGTACCTGTTCCATTTCTTGGAAAGATTAATACACCTATCCTTGTCTCGCCTATGGAAATGCTGTCGGCAAGAGGCATTCGGGCAATTTACCTCTTTCAATTTAAAAAGGGATTAAATGCAGCTGCAGCAACGCGAGAAATTAATCAGACGTTCGGTGAAACCACGTGTAATGAACGCACATTACGGCGATGGTTTAAAAAATTCAGCGAGGGAAATTTTGATTTGGAAAATGAGCTTCGCGGATATGCGCGTAGCACCGTTAATGACGACGAGCTGCGTGTAGAAGTTGAAAGTAATCCGTCGACAACAGTGCGTAGCCTTGCAGAAACATTTCAAGTGTCCATTGCCACCATTAGTCGTCACCTTTCTTCGATTGGCAAAGTAAAAAAACTCGATCGATGGGTGCCGCACCAATTAACGGAAGCCAATATGCTCCGTCGATTAGAGGTGAAGAAAGTTGAACCATTTCTTCATCGAGTGGTAACGTGTGACGAAAAGTGGATACTTTATGATAATCGGAGACGGTCAGGACAATGGTTAGATCGAGGTGAAGCACCAAGACAGCATGCACGAGCATCACTTCACCCGCGAAATTATGGTGACTGTATGGTGGACCAGTAAGGGTATTATTCACTATTCATTTTTGCAACCTGGTGAAACCATCACAGCAGCATCCTATTGTGCCAAACTGGAAACTAAGCATGGAAAATTGAGCCGCTTGCAGCCCTCACTAGTCAATAGACATGGACCCATACTTCTTCATGATAATGCAAGACCTCATGTTGCACGACAGACAATCCAGAAACTTTCGGAATTTGGTTACGAAATTCTCCCTCACCCACCTTATTCACCTGACCTTTCGCCAACTGATTTTCATTTTTTCCGAAGTTTAGACAATCACTTAAAAAATAGGGACTTCCCTGACCGGGAGTCTGTAATAGCAGTGTTTGAGCAATACAATCCTTACAAAATTGGACATTTCATATGTAACAACCTGATATATAGGGGACTTCAAGACTTGTAGTGATATTCACGGTAATAACACTAGGAATTAGGATCAAGTAGATGGTCAGTTCTTCAGACTTTCAAAAACTAGGAAAAATAGCATCCAGATCGGAATGTATAATTAATTATCGGCATCTTTTAGAAATATTGGCACGGATACATTCCAGAAATGGATTAAGGCTCTACTGATTGACAGGTGGTATTACACACTAAATGAATATTAGGAGGATACACTTTAGTACCTTTTTTCTTATATCTTACAGTATATACATACATACATGAATTTGTCTTCCGAATCGTGGGGACCGGGATCGGTTGTCAGTTGTAGCAGCTCTATTGTGTTGTTTTTTATTGTGAATATTGTGTAGTTTCTTGTTAAGAATTAGAATTGAACAGTTCGTTTTGTATACTTAATGTTATTTATTTTGTTAATGCTGTTTGTAACATACCGACACCTCCTTTTACTTATGCAACTTTTTAATTTATACGGCCGCGTTGCAACACGGAAACCATTATTAAGACGTGAAAAAAACAGAAACAACTTCAACAGGCAAGGTTACACCGTAATTGGACAATCGATGAGTGGAAGAACGTACTGTGGAGTGACGAATCTAAATTTGAAGTGTTCGGGCAAAAGAGAAGAATTTTCGTCAGACGATCGGCGTGAGAAAAAATGTTGCCAAGTTGCATAGCTGCAACGGTGAAACATGGGGATGATTCTGGGGCTGTTTTTCATTAGCCGGAACGGGAGATTTGATAAAAATAGATGGTATTGTCCGAAGGGAGAAGTACCGAGAAATTTTGGAAAATCACGTTTTACTGTCAGACCTGCGATTAGTCGGTAATATTTTTGAATTTATGCATGATAATGACCGTAAACACACGCTGTTGTTTAAAAATTAGGATTTCAACCTCATTGAATTATTATGGGTGAAGAAAAGTTGAAAGGAATGTCCAACATCGAAGGAAAAACTTTGGAATATTTTACAAAACGAATGCAATAAATTACACTAGATATAATAGGAAAATTAATAAAAAGGATGCCCCGAATAACAAAAGCTGTAATCGCCGCGAACGGTGGTTTCTTCGATAAAAAGACAGTATAATTAATATAATATATACGTATATTAGGAATAAGTTTAATGAATTGTAATTTTAATTTTTATTATATGTATAAAGAATCAAAAAATATTAATTTTTGTTCAATTTCATTGACATTTTTTATTTTTTTTTCTTGTCGTTGCTTGGTATAGTTGCTGTCCATACTTCTGTGAGCGGTAGTGTATGTATGTATGTATGTATGTATGTATGTATGTATGTATGTATGTATGTATGTATGTATGTATGTATGTATGTATGTATGTATGTATGTATATATGTATGTACATATGTATACATATATATATATATATATATATATATATGATAAATAAATATTGATTTAATTAATTGGGACCTTTATCTTTTTGTCTTTGATACTTCCAATATTCCAATTCGATGAATTTTGTATACATAGATTAATCCTCTATAGGTACCTTGTCTATATACATGAGTTCCAAAATCAGTTATCGATAAATAAATATCTAAATTAATTCTCTGGATATTTTTTTCCCAGAAAGATCTAAAAAGGATTCAGATTACGGGAATAAAGGAACAGGTCAGTTTACGAATTTCTTCAGGGCAATCAGCCCGTAATAAGAGGATTCTTCAGTGAAGGTTAAATACTTATTGTAATTCAGTAATAACAATTACATGCATAATATACAACCATGCTCAGATGTATTAGACACCTCAGGTAAAAACCCTTATTCTCGGTATTATCTAAGTCTGACGGAAATTAACCGTAAAAATAGTTAATGGTATTTACAGAAATGCGTTTTTGAATACCCTAGTTAATCCCCTATTGAAAAGAATAGGTGGAAAGGGGAAATTGTGGATTTTAGAAATTTAGTGTCATTCTAGCAGTGTGTGAGCAACGTGCGTTTGTGAGTTTGTGGTAGAGATCAATTAGATTATCCTATTTTTTCATGTTGTGTCAGTTATTTGTTGAAGAAAAATGCCTAAAACACGCGGGTTGTCGGTAGGGAAACGGGCCCAAATAGTGCTACTGCATTCCCAGAAGTTACCAATAGCTGCAATTGTAAAAAAAAATGTTCGCGATGTGCAGTCCGTACAACCATTAGTCGCTATCATCAGAGTGGGTCGTTTGTTAATAGATCAAAAAGTGGCAGAAAACCCTGTACCTCGATTAGAGAAGACAGAATTTTACAAAGACTGGCTCTCAGTGATAGGAAAAAATCGTCGAAACAGCTCGCCAGTGAGCTGAAACAGCGTTATCGCGTAACAGTTTCTACGCAAACAGTGAGAAGGCGTCTCCAGCGTGCTGGTTTACGAAGGTGTAAAGCGCGACGTAAACCGCTTTTAACTGACGCTCATAAAAAGAAGTGGTATTTATGGACCAAACAACATGAAAATTGGACAATCGAGAAATGGTCGAAGATTCTTTGGTCTGATCAATCGAATATCGAGGTATGTAAGTACATCTTCACGACTAATATTCTTATCGTTGTATGCAATTCAGTCTACATGTAACATTAAACAAAATTAATCCTGTCTAAGTGCTAACTTTCTTCTTTTGCCTGGCAGCTTCGGGGACTACCTGGGACGCTATACGTTCGGCGTAGGCAAGGGGAAGCTTATGAACCACAATGTATCATTCCCACAGTAAAATTTGGAGGTGGTAGTATCATGGTTTGGGGTTGTATGTCTGCATACGGTGTTGGAGAAGTGTACCTGTGCGATGGACGGATGAATAGCCAACGCTATTTAGCCATGTTGGAGGAAGTATTAGAACCGTCTGTGCTAAAACTATTCGACCAGGATATTCCACAATACATTTTTCAGCAAGATAATGCGCCCTGCCACAAATCGGGAGCTGTAATGCGTTGGTTCGAGGAAAACACAGTGGAGGTATTGGATTGGCCGTCACAAAGTCCTGATTTGTCGCCCGTTGAAAATTTGTGGCGTATCTTAAAAACTAAGATCACGGAACATAAATGCCTGTCAAAAGCATAATTATCAACAAAAATTCGCGAAATATGGGCTGCAATACCACCGGCAGAGTGTTACAATTTAGTAGCAAGTATGCCTCGACGAGTGCGAACTGTCATTAAGGCCAAGGGCGGAGCGACAAAATATTGATAAATTGTACTATGTATATTACTAAATAACACTTTGTACATAATTTTTACAACAGTTTTATTTTCCTCACCTCTCTTTTGACTAAACTATATAAACTATATATGTATGTATGTACATAAATTTGTAAGGTGTCTAATACATTTGAGCATGGTTGTATATGTCGGTAATACTTTTTAAAACTTAAAACATCTTCAGGGCTCAACCACTGCACTGAAACTGTTTCAGTGCAGTAGTTGAGGCCTAAAGATGTCCCATACAAATGGGTACGAAACGTCAGCAGATATACAAGTGACGCGGTTCCAGCCCGGAAGCCCAGATGCAGATAGCATGGACCACGACCACGGAAGTCTACGTACCAGATTAATCATTACTAATTTTCCTTAAATTATTAATTATTGAATTCAAGAATCGTGCCTTGAAATGAATACATGTACTTTGTCGAAACGTTGGGATTGAATTTTTATTAATAAATAACCTAAAATAACGGGACTTTGGTCGTTTTTATTTTTGTATATACATTTTACGGACATATATAGTCTTAATAAATGACGGACATCTGAAATTTGATTTTGTTAAGATAAAAAAAAATTAATCACTAATCAACATAATTTATCTTCCAATTATGTAATAGCAAAATTGAAGAAAACCACTACCAATAAATTACATATCTAGTTTATAGTACAACAGTGCGTACGCTCGTGAAAACGCGGAGATAATCAAGATAAGGTTGGGTGCCGATCTGTCGTTGGTCGGAGAGAGGGGGGGTGAGCTCAACGGCGCCCGACAGGCGGCTTCCGATCCGACACTGTCACAGCATCCTTGCTATCTATCCTGTCGGTCCTAGAGCCTTCTGCGCCTTTCCTGCTGCTTCTGCTCGGCCTATTGTTCTGGATTTACAGTGCGCCGTACCGAGGCGGGCAAGAAAAAAGTTGCTAGCCTCCTGGTCGGTGTCGAGGGGTTCACGGATACCCTTTGATGTGTGCACTTCTTTTTGTGTACCACCGTTAAAGGATCAAACAAAGGCGACGTGAAAACGCTATTTTTCGCCGTTTTATCGGCGGCGTTTCGCTTCTCCAATTCGCCGGGAAAATTGTAAATATTTTTGTTAGCTTCTTGTTTGTACGCTTGTAAGCGTATCGCCGAACCTATACACTTAAAGAAGTAAACACAACCTATTTTCTATTGAACTGAAGGATAATAATGTTAATGTACGAGCGAAGTTGAAAATGAAGATTTACGCATACAGTCTCCATTAAATTAGAAAAATTTCAAATATACATTCTTAAAGATTTTAATTACTATTTTTTAATGAAGTTTAAAATCTAATCCTATTGCTAGGATCTCATTTCACTAAACGGTATTGATTTGAAAAATCGCTTAAAAATGTGTTTGCCAACAAGGGACTGTTGGAAACTGCGAAACGTTAAATAAAAACAACAATGAAGTTTTTAAATAATATTTGACAACTAAGTTATCGTTGAAGTTGAATTTGATAGAGCCTGTGGTCGATTAGCTTAATCACTAAGGTTGATATATAACCCCTTTCCATATTAACTTTCGTAATTTGGTATACGCATTTCGACAACTAAGTTGTCATCATCAGCAGCATTAACACTAATACCGCATATCTTTAAATATATATATATATATATATATATATATATATATATATATATATATATATATATACAATACCGGTCATATTTATTTGCCCACCCCAATTTTATGTGTTTCCTGAAATACGGATTATCTTTCGAAAAATCTGTATTATAATTATTCAACAATATTATTAGTGGAAGTAATTCCATATGAATTTCTACGAAAATCTTCAATTGTTTATTTTATATCGTAAAGGCGTCATAAATTGTAAAAATACCATAAATATTATATAGGCTAATCCCTACAGTATTAACAGTTCTACCTGCATTTCCGAAAGGTATTACCATTATTGTGTTATTGTACTAACTAATGTTATTCAAAAAGGAAAATAAATTTTATGTCAGTCATCGTTCATCTTTTGTTGCGAAAATAGTGAAATAGAGAGTTATTGTGAATATTTTAATGCAATGCCGAAGACGAAGGAATTATCTATTGAAGTGCGTGCTATGATAATTGCTTATCATCGTACGGGTAAAAGTAATCGCGGAATTGCAAAAGAATTACGATTAAATCGCAGAACCGTTGATTATAATGTTAAAAAATTTCAAGAAAGTGGTACATTTTCCAACAAAAGAAGATCTGGACGACGCAAAGCGACGACATCTGCAGATGACCGGCATCTAATACGGATAAGTAGACGCGATAGACGAAAAACAGCACCAGAAATTGCTGCTGAAATGAATAGAGCGCGTGCTAAACCAATTAGTGTGTCCACGGTACAGAGAAGGTTAAGGCAAGCGGATTTATACGGAAGAATTGCTCTGCGAAAACCACTACTACGAAAGCAAAACAAGATAAAACGACTAAATTGGGCTAAAGAACATAAGAATTGGACGATTGATCAGTGGAATAATGTGTTGTGGACAGACGAATCGAAGTTTGAACTTTTCGGTAGTAAAAGGCGAATATTCGTAAGAAGATCCGCAGGAGAAAGAGTACTGCCAGAATGTATTGCGCCTACCGTAAAACATGGAGGAGGTTCAGTAATGATTTGGGGGTGTTTTCGTGGAAGATCTGTAGGCGATCTCGTCAAAATTGAGGGAATCCTAAGAAAAGAAGGCTACGAGGAAATTTTAGAAAATAACGCTATTCCTTCAGGACTAAGGATTCTTGGCGAAAACTTTGTATTTCAACAGGACAACGATCCGAAACACACTTCTAGATTGTGTGGCAATTACTTGCGTCAACTAGAAGAGCAATTGCAAATCTCTATAATGGTATGGCCAGCTCAAAGTCCTGATCTGAACCCAATAGAGCTTCTTTGGGAAGAATTGGACCGAAAGGTTCGAGAACGTGCTCTATCATCCACCACTGTACTGTGGGAACAACTTCAAGAAGCCTGGGCACAAATTACAGAAGATACATTGCAAAAATTAATTGAAAGGATATCAAAAATAAAGGTGGGCACATTGATGAGAGTAAAATTTAATAATAATTAATGAGAAAGTTTTTATATAAGAAAAACGTAACTATTTTATGTTTATTTTACACTATTGTATTGGTACAATAAATAAATTTTCAGTACACATTTGTTAGTTTAATAATTTTGGCTAAAACTACGGGTGGGCAAATAAATATGACCGGTAGTGTGTATATATATATATAAATGTGAATTTACAAATACACATACATATAACCATGCGTGCATACACTTGACACTCAAACATACATAGGGAAAGGGAGGAAAAAGAAAAGAAGTAAAATTTCCTAACATTTTTAATCATAAAATTGTGAAATATTCATTAAAGTATGCCATAAGCAGAAAACTTTCTTTATTAAAATCCAAATGAAATTAGAGAAATAAGGACCTTCTCAGTAAAAAGTACAATTACGTAAATGAAGCGTTTAAATATTTTCTTTGAATTAACACAAATTACAAGCCATTATCTTGTATGTTGCATAATAAACATGATATACATAGAAGATAAACACCAAGTTTGAAATTAGTAAACTCCAGATGCATACGGGTTAGTTCCAACGGAACAGAAAATAAATTAGTTCCTTTTTTGGGAAATGTACACCTTCAAACTTTTGCTACACCAAGGTAATGAATCATCCGTTTTACAAGCATCAATTAATTTTATCGTGTCAACGGGCAGATGCTTTTGTTATTCAACGTGTTAGGAAAAAATTAAAGATAAATTGTTTTAATTGTTAAGCACGTAAGTATTCTATAATTTAATCCTATGTACTGCGTTTCAAAATGCTTAATTCAATTATTCAGAATAATAATAAAATATCATATTGTATGTTTTAAAATATATTAAATAAATACTATATTTATTCCGTTATATCTGTTAATTGTGTGTTAAAGTGTTAAACGAGCTATTGATGGTTTAGCAGTTTTACAAGAAAATTTAAATTCTTAACCATGAAATTTGTAGTTCCATCTAAAGCAAATGTAAGTAAATAATACGCTGCTTAAAGCAATTAATGGATATTTTATTAAAATGGTAATAAAAAAAGAAGGCTGATTTAACATGTGCTTTAAGAGGTGCTAATGCTTATTTAAATTTATCAAATCTAAGAAATAAGGTAATCAAGTTTGCTAAACAACTTTTCACTTCATATGTTTTGATTGATTTCTATCAATTGTACCATTTATCTAAGAAGTCCAGACAATAGCTAAGTTTGATCGCAAAAAATAAATAATGGATTACTTCTAGGTTCTATTCTATGACCCATAATATTTAACATTTACACTTTGGTTACAATTATACAATAACTTTTACTAACATAATATGATATGCAGGTGACTTCTGTGTACGTAGTTCCTTTAAAAGTTTTGCGGTTCAACTACTTCCCATTTCTAGTCCGAATAACATTTACAGATTGCTAGCATATGCTGTTGTCTCTTTTCAGTAATTATTTAGATAAAGTGAATTTTGAGAAAAATAGAATTAAGGCACGAAAATTTTCAAGTCATGATTTTCTATGATTTTAAAGATGATCTCACTCGAGAAAAAAGTCAAGAGATTGTTTGGCGATGAAGCATCATCCTTGGCGACTGTTGAATGCTGCTACGAGTTCCAAGGTGGACGTGTTTCGCTCAAAGACAATGCTCGTCTTTGAGCGAAACCAAGTATTTATTAAAGTTATTTTCCTTTGTATGCATATTTTGTATGACTTGGAACGAAGAGGTATCCTGTAGCTTAAAAGTTGCCATGATAGACAAAAATTGGGGATTCTTATGCCAAAAGTTGGTCACAAACAAGTGTCAGCTCTAGATCAAAGAAATTTATGTTTCCCAGTATAATCGTCGCGCCCGGTTGTATGGATAATCCCCACAATGCCGAAAAATATCTTTTACATTGTATGAGGGCAGCCGTTTATATTTCGGGAACTGGCAACACTGTTAGTGTTGCCTTCGATCTGATGATTGCATCGTGAAGTTTGTCATTTTTGACAATATATTTACCTTGACAGTTTTATTATCCGGTCGCTATTTCTATTGTTGACGGTAACTTGAAAATTGCATGTCAGCGAAAAAATAGAATTAACTCACGAATATTTTCGTGCAATTATTTTTCATAACTATCGACGTGAATTATCTCAACAAGAATGCGTCGACGAGCTGAATTCTTTATATGGTGATGAAGCACCATTGGAAACTGCAGTATATCGTTGGTATAGTGAATTCAAACTTCGACGGCTTTCTTTGGACAATGAATTTCGGTCGTCCTATAAATGTTGTATGTCGGAAAACATTAATGCAGTGTCTGAATTGATAATGCAAGACCGTCATGTGACATACCGTGAGATCGAGGCATCTCTAGGTATTAGTAACACCAGTGTGCATAAGATCCTGCATGAAGATTTAGCCGTTAAGAAGCTCTGTTCACGTTGGGTACCACATAATTTGATAACCGCTCAAAAAGGACTCGCGTCGATTGGTGCCTAGAAATGCACAAAAATACAATGGTGGTGCTTCAAAAAACATTTATAAAGTCGTCACAGGTGACGAATCATGGATCTATACGTATGAGCCCGATAGCAGACAGCAGTCGACTGTGTGGGTATTTCAAGATGAGCCAAAACCAACAAAAGTTGTTCGCGCTCGAAGCACATCAAAACAAATTGTATTTATTCGAAAAAACTGGTCACGTTGCAACCATGCCGTTAGAGAGTTGTAGAACGGTCAATTTCGAATGGTAAACAACTATTTGTTTGCCAAAAGTTTTTGAAGAAATAAGGAAAACAAACCGAAAACGACAGATCATTCTCCACCATGACAATGTGAGCTCTCACAGGTCGGTTCACACAATTGAATATTTGACCGGGCAAAACATTGCGTTGATGAGCCATCCGCCGTACAGCCCTGACCTGGCATCCTGTGATTTCTTTTTGTTCGCACACGTGAAGAATAAACTTCGTGGTCAACGGTTTTCTACGCCGGAAGAGGCAGTTGAGGCATTCAAAACTCATATTTTGGAGACACCGAAATCACAGTGGCAGCAATGCTTTTCCGATTGGTTTAAACGAATGCAAAAGTGCATTGATATTCAAGGAGAATATTTTGAAAAGCAACGAAAATATTTTCGAAAATAAAAAAATTTTTTGTTTGCTGTTCCCGAAATATAAACGGCTACCCTCGTAGCAGAAGATTTATTATCCTTAGTAAATTTTGGTACGAAAAAATTACGCAAAAAATATCATGCTTTTTATTAAACCAGAAACTAATTTATAATAAATGAACGCGTTCGCTTATACATACACGTCAAGACGAACCATTAACTAATACATTCCACACAGTCATATAAACAACGATATTTTAAAAGACTTGCTTGTTTAATTATAAATAACAATCGATCGTTTGTCAGATTCTGAATCTTAAAACGGTTCGTGCTATAATTGGTCAGGCGGCCTTGCCTATCAGGGTCAAGAGCTCGTCAGCCACATTGCAAACCGAAGAATTACATACATTAGACGTCATCATTTACATATGTATGATCGTTCATATGTACAAACATTCACGGACGCACAAATATATGTATATTTGACAGGCATACGAATTGTTGAAACGGGATGCGGGATACGGCGATAAGGCGAGCGCAGTACACAGGAAATTCGCATCACATTTAATTATCAAGCGTTTAAAGTGCTCGCATTGATTTTGCCTGTTATATATTTTTGGTTGATGAGAGTACAAAAATTGTGTTTTATTAGCATGCGCTAATTGCATATGTATGTTTCGAGCGTTGTAATATAATTTAATATAATAATTGCAGTCAATATCATACTAAAATAATTGAAATTAAATAAAAGCTCAGTCGAAATACAATTAAAATTTTATCATAAACTGTATTACTTCATCGAATCAGAACTTAAACAATTAAGAGTCAAGAGGAAGTAGTCATTAGTAACGGGTAAAAGCAATGAAGAAGGAATTGAAAGAAAAGATAAAAGATCGAAAAGGTATTTCAGAAAATAGAGGTAGGAATTAACATAGAGGTAGACGCAGCAGAAATTGAAAAACTAGGTGTCTTCAAGCTAAGCCAAAAGAAGCCAATTTTAACGAAGCTCTATAACAAACTGTCGTCACCTATTAGGAACAAGTCCACAAAGAAACAACTTTGAAATATTCTTCAAAAGGAAGGCTTTTTCTGTGACTGAAGTATTTTTAGATAGAAGTAACATCGACATTAATGTATAGTTTTCACTTTAAAATTTCAATGTTGGTGGTCTTTTCTGTATTCGTTCTGTTTTTTCCCCTATATGATCTGCTTTTGCAATTGTGTCTTACGATGGTCATTTTGATGGTCCCTGTGGTTGATTAACTTAATCACTGAAGGTTGATATATAACCCCTTGCCACATTAATTTTCGTATTCTGTATACTTATATATACTAAGTTGTCATATATAGATAATTAAATAGTGCCGCACCTTACGATGTTTTTCGCACACACACATATGTATATAGTCGAAATCTTGTACTGTCAGCAATTAGGGCACAAGAGACCATATATTTTAAGATTTAAAAAAGAGGGATATGTATACTCGTAAAAATTGGTATTTTTGGAAAGTTATCGTACATTAATAAATTCTCGCGTACTGACATTTTTCAAAGTCCCAAAAACGATATGATGTCAAAATTTATTCAATTTTTTTGGCTTAATCCTCAGATATTAAAAAAAATTAAAAAGTCAAAATGCGAACTTTTGAAAATGTAAATGGATTATTCGTAAAGTTTGAATGGTTTTTCCACAAAAAGTAGTGAATTTGTATTCTGCTAGTTCAGAATTTTTGTTTTATCAAATAAATTCGAAACTTTTTATTTTGACGAAAATTTCGATTTTTACAAAGGGGTACGTATACTCGTAAAAATTGGTATTTTTGGAAAGTTATCGTACATTAACAAATTATCGCGTACTGGCGTACTGACATTTTTCAAAGACCTAAAAACGATTTTGATGTCAAAATTTATTTAATTCTTTTGGCTCGATTCTCAGATATTAAAAAAAATTGAAAAATCAAGAGAGAAAATAAAACTTTTGAAAGGGTAAATAGATTATTTGTAAAGTTTAAATCATGTTTTTCCATATAAAGTAGTGAATTTGTATTCTGATAGTTGAATTTGATGGAGCCTGTGGTTGATTGACTTGATCAATAAGGTTGATATATAACCCCTTTCCAAGTGTACATCTTGGTTTTCAACGGTGCGGATCGCGTACGGAGTTTGATTTTCGTACGGTTGTTTTTCGCCGTGTTTTACCAGGTGCGACACTTTGAAATTATCTGCTGATGATGACAACTTGGTTGTCGAAATGCGTACACAGAATTTACAAAAGTTAATGTGGAAAGGGGTTATATATCAACCTTATTGATCAAATTGTATTCTGATAGTTCAGAATTATTGTTTTATCAAATAAATTCTAAACTTTTTATTTTGACGAAAATCTCGATTTTTCCAAAGGGGTATACTCGTAAAAATTGGCAATTTTGAACAGTTATCGTGCATTAACAAATTCTTGAACTTATGGTGCTGAAATTTTTCGAAATTCTAAAAACGTTTTTGATGTTAAAATTTATCCAACTCGTTTGAATTATTCTCCAAATAGTAAAAAGAATAAAAAAATCAAGTCATAATGTGAACTTTTGAAAGGGTAAATAGATTATTAGTAAAGTTTGAATAAAGTTTTTCCATATAATCCAGGAATCTCAACATTTAATTTTTATAGAAGTGCTGCATAATATTGTCCGTTTATTGTGGCACCTTTCTGAAGGTAATCAATGAGCAAAATGCCCTTTGAATTCCAAAAAATTGATGCCATCACCTTGTTTGCCGATAAAGTGGTTTTCGCTTTCCTTGGAGGTGCAGAATCACGTTCTAACCATTGTTTCGACTGGTGTTTAGTTTCGGGTGTACTGTAGTGTATCCAAGTCCAAACACTCATTGGAAATGCGCAAACGAGTGAACTTTTGATCGGTCGTAAGCAATCGCGGCACCCATCTTGCCGAAAGCTCGGAAAAGCCCAATTCTTTCGTTAAAATGTGGTGTACGCATTCTGTTGAAATGTTTACTATGTCTGCTATCTCTCTCATTTTGAGTCGTCAATCTTGCGTAATAATATTATGGATTTTTTAATCATTTCCTTAGAAGTCACGATTTTGGGTGCTCTAGAGCGCGCTTCAACAACACAGCTTGTTCTACCACGTTTAAATTCATTTACCCATCTACTTATTATGGCGGATGATGGAGCAGATTCACCTAATGTTTCCCGTAACTCATCTTCTATTTCGGTAGCTTTCATACCCTTAATTACGAAGTATTTAATCACCTCACGATACTCTGCTTTTTCCATTTTAACAAAACGACGTGTTGCTTCTTTTTCAATCAGCTGTCAAAAATAAACTAATCAACCGATTTATCTAAATATCGGAATGTAAACATATAAATAGGCAACCTAAATTACAGTTCATTTGTTTTACCAATTAGAGCGCCACCTATGTGTCATTCTCACTACTTGTCAAACTATCCTCGTATTCGGTACTTTACCGGAAACCATATATATTCAGAGATTTTAAATAATTTCAATATAGCTGCATCAGAATTGTCCGTTGTAAATGTTATTTATAAGTATTAATTTAGGGCTGCTATTTTCGTGCACACGACTGTGTATCTTATATCGTTGTCTATTATATTTACAATTACGAATAAAGATCATAGGTGTGGCTAGTGGTTTTTTAAAATAGTTTTTAAAAATATCGTGAAATATACTGTTTTAATTATTAATTACAAAAGAATTATTCGTAAATTACGTGCATTGCAATACTCGAATATATGACTCATACACATGGTCGGACTGCCAATATTTTTTTACATGTTATAAAAGCGATCCTACATGACTTCGGTAGGTATATGATCGTGTACATCGCAAACCTTTTTGTGGTGACTAACTGTGAATAATTTCGTATGTGTACATAGATACGAGTACATACATAATTTTCAAATCCCATTTTTCTCGGTTCAACATAAGGAACGGATCCACTAATTATTTAGACCTTGAATGATGTCTTTCGCGGTGATCCCCATGTTTTACAAAACAAATTATGTCATTTCCTCCGGTCGGGCTCGGCATTGCGGGAAAACATTTGTCATAAAGGAAGGGTGCCTTTTGTTACGAAATTGTTGGCATCGTCGATATGCAAATACGCGGAATATTTATTTTTTCCCCTGTGCGATGCTTCTCTTTCTAGGAATCGATCCACTTCTGATTAATTTTTGTTTTGAAGTTTGTGCGTATCATAACGATGAAAATGATAGTTCTGAGAAGCGTAATTTTTCTGTGAATATCTGACAGGGCTTTTGAAAATATGTTAATGTTTTAATAGATTGCGGATGCTAATATTTTCCCCAACACTAAAAATAGATTTTCTCAAATAGAAAATAACGGGTGTGCCTTTTAAAAGTTTAAATTTAAAATACGCATGAAGAGCGGGCAAAAAAAAGCGGTTATCATGGTGCGATAGGTGTCTCTATTGACCGTAATGGTTGCGCCGTCCTCATTTTCAAAGAAATATGGGCCAATGATGCCTCCGCTCCATAAGCCGCACCAAACAGTCACTTGTAATGGGTGCATTGGCTTCTGTAAGACCACGTGTGGATTTTCTGAGCCTCAAATACGGCAATTTTGCTCGTTAACGTATCCACCAAGATGAAAATGAGCTTCATCCGTAAAAATGATTTTTTTGGCAAAATCGACATTATCGTGCAATTTCTCGTTGGTCCATCTAGCGAAGCGAAATCGAAGCGGATGGTCGTGCGGCTTCAACTCTTGAACTAATTGAACTTTTTAAGGCGTTATACCGAGATCTTTTCGCAAAATTCGACGTAAACTGGTGCGTGAAATGTTCAATTCTTGAGAACGATGACGAGCTGATGTTGATGGATTCTCACGCACTCTCTCAGCCACAGCTTCGATATTTTCGGGTGTACGCACTGTATGAGCACGCTCACGTCTTGGCCTATCAACAATGAAACCAGTTTGACGAACTTTAGCAATAAACTACAACGTATATCGTTGGTCCTTCTCCGCGACCGAATTTTGTACGACATTTTCGTGCAATTTACGACCAATTGTCTTTGTTTTGAAAATAAATTTCCAATAAATCCCAACGTTACTCAAGCGTAAGTCGATTCGTTTCGTTCAGTGGAGATAATATATTGAATTTTGTGACAGAATAGAATGATATAAGTACTGCCAGATTCGAAATAACCGGTGGTTCAAATTTATACCGATAGATGGCCCGCCCATTATATAATAATTACAGGTAATTTTAATGGAGCCTGTGGTTGATTAACTTAACACTGAAGGTTGATATATAACCCTTTTCCACATTAATTTTCGTATTCTGTATACGTATTTCGACACCTAATTTGTCATCATCAGCAGAAAATTAAACAGTGTCACACCTGGAAAACTACGGCAAAATATAATATTTTGCACACTCGCAGTGTGTGTTTTCGCGTTCAACGGATAGTGTGCGGAATTTGTTTTCGTAGTACGGGTATTTGCCGTAGTTTTCCAGGCACGACACTGTTTAATTAACTACTGATGATGACAATTTATATATCAACGTTCAGGGATTAAATTAACTTGTATATGCCTTTATTTGCTATATACATATGTAAGTACGTACTTATCTTTTGCAAAGTTTTTAACAAAAGTAAAATATATATTTCCTTTCATTATATAAGCTTGCTATAGTATTTATAATTTAAAATTGAATATAAATATTGAAGATACTTGCGAAACAATCACGATCTGAAGGAATTATCTGCGTAATCTACCAGCTTTGAAAAATTGCCACCGTGATCAAAACAAAGAGATAACTTAACAAAATATTAATTCGTATCACTTACAAATATATACGAGGGCAGTCCCAGAAGTACTCAACCTGACGTATAGATGGCGCTCGTTGTTTGAAAAGAATGACTGGTAGAAAGTACCAACCTTATAAAGCTTAAATTTAAAGCTTGACGACGCTACGTTGTTTATGATTTCTTCAGCAGCCATCAATATTCTACTATGAGAGAGTCTGGTCTCTCATTTACAACAATAATATATTGGAGGCCAGAGTTTAAACGAGGTCGTGCAAGCTGCCAAGATGAACACAGCAGTTTTCGACCAAATGAGATGACTAAGGAAGAAATTGTAAAAAAACCCACAAAATGGTATTGGAATACCAACGAAAGAAAATGCGCGAGTTAGCAGACATGGTAGGCATTTTAAAAAGTACGGATAAAATATCCAATCTTTTTTTAAAGATTTTATATTACAAAAAACAACTAATTCCCTTTTTATCACAAATATCACACAATATTGTGCAATATTTCTGCATGAAAGAAGAAACGAAATTTCATAAACACCGATGTAATAATAATTCAAATTCGTTAAGTATATAAGCAATATTTTCTTGTTTGAATGGAGTAATTTAAACAATCAATTATTAACAATAAAAGTATCCAATAGTAATAGACAAAGTAATACGAATATTAGCAAAAACTAAAGTATACAAATATCTAAATTACATTAGAACTTCGATTCAACGTTGCAACGTAATTGCAGTTTCCACAACAAGTAACTATAACAATATAAAAGAGAGCCTGATAATAGATAAACATCAGCATAAAAATAAAGTAATTTAGTTGTATGGCCTTCTATAGCGAACTCACCCCTTAGTAGGAGAATGCGTACCCATTAGATCACCCTGCCCAGTTCGTTATAAGTTTTTCGAGCGGGGTTGGGTAAGTTGATGGTACGAAAACATGATGGTGAATCCGATAACAAACGATCGGACGGATGCAGAAGCATATATACACGTCCTAGCTGCGAAGGAGGGTCGCAGAACGTCTCCTCGGTTTTGTTTGTAATCGGGGACTAGAATTAATGAAAGTGTTAATCGTTGACGTTTTCCTCTTCTCGAAGTTGACTTACTTAACAAATATGTTAAATAAGAGGAAAATAATAGAGGCGGCGTTGCAGAATAATTATAATTGTTGATGCGTACGTCGCTAGTTTAGGGATGCGTAATCTATTTCAACGTTATGTGCGGACATTTTATAGCGCATTACTTGAAAATGCAGAATAAAAATAATTATAATTCGGTCTTGGAGATGGTAATATAACAGCTTATAGTTATACCGGAGGTGGCAATACAGGAAATTGCAATTCGGAAAAATTATCATTTACAGGAAAGCTACACTGCAGGCCATAAGTTTGGAATCACTTGCATAAGTTAGGAATCACTTCTGAATATAATGAAAATATTGTAGTGGCTTTAACAAACATTGTAAAAATAAAACAATATTAATATACCAAAACGTTTTATTATAAAATAAGCAGGAAAAAAAGCAAATTTTATTTATTTACATCCACTTATTTTTATTATCAACTAAACGGACTTTTCATCGAAATACCCTCCTTTTGTTTTAATGACGGCAGCACACAATCGCGGTAAACGAGACACTAATTTTGTAAGGGTTTCATTGGGTATATTTGCCCAAGAATCTTGTATAACTTGCCACATGTGAGTCTGGGACGTCGGTCACTTCTATCCAATTCTTCCCACAACAGCTCTATTGGATTGAGGTCTGGCGACTGTGCCGGCCAAACCATGTTTTGTAAAACACCGTCAGCTTCCTGTTGTTGGAGATATCCTCTACATAAATGAGAAGAATGTTTTGGGTCGTTGTCTTGCATGAATATAAAGTTTTCTCCAAGTAATCTCAGACCGGAGGGCACAGCGTTGTGTTCGAGAATCTGTCTGTAACCCTCCTTTTTCAAAACTCCGTCGATTTTCACCAGATCTCCTACACCAGCCGAAGAAAAACATCCCCAAACCATTACAGAACCGCCACCATGTTTTACCGTGGGCACCACACATTGCGGTAACATTTTTTTCCGTAGCAGTTCTTCTTACAAATATCCGACGTCTGGAACCGAAGACCTCGTACTTTGATTCGTCGGTCCATAGTACTTTTTTCCACTGTTCTATTTTCCAATCTTTGTGTAACTTAGCCCATTGTAGCCTTTTTATTTTATTTTGCGGACGTAGAAGCGGTTTGCGAACTGCTACACGTCCCATCAGTCCAGCCGCTCTGAGCCGCCTTTTTACTGTGGTTAAAGAGATCCGAGTTTCACGCTCCCTGTTAAACTCACCGCGGATTTGCGAGGCCGTTAATCTTCTATCTCTTTTCGACGTCAATATAATTGTCTGATCTTCTGCAGGAGTTGTAATTTTTGGTCTTCCTGATCGTTTTCTGTCCGTATACCCTCCAGTAGACTGGTATCTTTTAATTGTATTTTGTACACCTTTGTACGATATCTTCATTCTTTTCGCGATATCCCGTATAGAATCTCCCCGATTATGATGACTAATAATTTCTACACGTTTTTCTAGCGATATCTGCTTTCTCTTCGCCATAATAAAACGATGTTTTCTGATTCTACACACTTTTATGTGTCTACACACTTTAAATGATACGAAGCAACTAAAATATTCTCATTACTTCAAAATGTATAAATACTTATAAATATAAAAACTAAATGTAATTACAAAAGGTTTATGCGGAAGGGTCTGCAATAAAATTTGTCCATTCCAGGTAATCGTTCATTATGCAGAAATATTACCTGCTCGAATAAATAATACCGCACGCAGAGTTTCCTTAATCTCTGGTTATTTACCAACTATTAATGCATTTAAAACTACATCTTTTATGTAAAGCTTTATAATGTACTTAAGAATAATCCTTTGTACTTATATCAAAGTAATACGAACGTAACATAGATAAATTTTAATTTTTATGAATTTACTGGAACTGATTCCAAACTTATGGCCTGCAGTGTACGTACATATACATATATGTACACTACCGGTCATATTTATTTGCCCACCCCAATTTTATGTGTTTCCTGAAATACGGATTATCTTTCGAAAAATCTGTATTATAATTATTCAACAATATTATTAGTGGAAGTAATTCCGTATGAATTTCTACGAAAATCTTAAATTTTTAATGATATATCGTAAAGGTGTCATAAATTGGAAAAATACTAGAAATATTATATAGGCTAATCCCTACAGTATTAACAGTTTTACCTGCATTTCCGAAAGGTATTACCAATATTGTGTTATTGTACTAACTAATTACAATATTAGGATGTGTTATTCAAAAAGGAAAATAAATTTCATGTTAGTCATCGTTCATCTTTTGTTGCGAAAACAGTGAAATAGAGAGTTATTGTGCATACTTTAATGCAATGCCGAAGACGGAGGAATTATCTGTTGAAGTGCGTGCTATGATAATTGCTTATCATCGTACGGGTAAAAGTAATCGCGAAATTGCAAAAGAATTATGATTAAATCGCAGAACCGTTGATTATAACGTTAAAAAATTTGAAGAAAGTGGTACATTTTCCAACAAAAGAAGATCTGGACGACGCAAACCGACGACATCTGCAGATGACCGACATCTAATACGAATAAGTAGACACGATAGACAAAAAACAGCAAGAGTACTGCCAGAATGTATTGCGCCTACCGTAAAACATGGAGGAGGTTCAGTAATGATTTGGGGGTGTTTTGGTGGAAGATCTGTAGGCGATCTCGTCAAAATTGAGGGAATCCTAAGAAAAGAAGGCTACAAGGAAATTTTAGAAAATAACGCTGTTCCTTCAGGACTAAGGAGTCCGAAACACACTTCTAGATTGTGTGGCGATTACTTGCGTCAACTAGAAGAGCTCGAAGTCCTGATCTGAACCCAATAGAGCTTCTTTGGGAAGAATTGGACCGGAAGGTTCGAGAACGTGCTCTTTCATTCACCACTGTACTATGGGAACGACTTCAAGAAGCCTAGGCACAATTTACAGAAGATACACTGCAAAAATTAATGGAAAGGATGCCCAAATTATCAAAAATAAAGGTGGGCACATTGATGAGAGCAAAATTTAATAATAATTAATGATAAAGTTTTTATATAAGAAAAATGTAACTATTTTATGTTTATTTTACACTACTGTATTGGTACAATATATAAATTTTCAGTACACATTTGATAGTTTAATAATTTTGGCTAAAACTAAGGGTGGGCAAATAAATATGACCGGTAGTGTATAACATCAATCATCACGGATTAACATCTCTTTTATTATTTAATTTGGCGCTTTCAGTTAACGTATTAGATAAGTACATATTTTTATTTAATGCTATTATGCAATATATACAATTAAATTTATTCGACTTTGTGTACAGAAAATGTCTTAAACAGTTGATGTAATAAATTTTTCTACCAATATTTTAGAGCCTTTATTTTGCATATTCATGGTGTTTGGGCTTTGCCAAGTATTAGTCTTTACATTAATTAGTTTTTAGAGTTTGTGATACGAACGTTTAGATCCATTGCAAATTAAGTTTATAAGTTGTTAATGTTCCAAGTTCTGGAAAGTGGATAATTAAATGCTGTTTCCACCTCGGTTTTATTGTTGAAGTATGCAAAAAAATTCTTGCCGAAATTCCTAGTATGCTTGCACATCTTAGCAGTTAGTATTGTTAATTGTTTTATTTCGGGCAGTTCGTACAATTTTTACATTCGGATTTTGTAAATGGAAATTATCATCACTAGATATTCATAAAAGAGTTTGTAACGCCCTGTTTTTTAAATAAATGATCCCTTTGCCTGACCTCCAGGGTGCTAAAACTAGTGCAAAAGAACTCGGAATGGGGGGTTCCCTGTAAGTAAGATCTAATAAGACTCCACAATATTGTTACCCTGAAAACCTTTAACCAATACCCAAGCAAAAGGGGGATCCATAAAATACGTTTAATATTTAGTTAACATAAAGGGAAGTCTTTTTATAGTTAAAAAAAAGAAAAATTAAACAATATCACAAGTTTATTGTGCTTGTTAAAAATATCTTGCCATACGCTATATTTAGAAATATATATCGACTAGAGAGGTATTTGACGTAGAAAAAGACAATGAAGAAACTACTATGTAATATAGTCGCTTACAAATTACGTACCTCACGGTTGGATTCGACGGTAAATTAATGATATAAATTGTCCCTCCAGTAAGACGACAGTGTAAAGCCAACCTTGTCCCCGTGTTCGCGGTTTATCAACTTTTTATGATAATTTCTATTTACAAAATCCGAATGTAAAAGTCGTACTAGCTGGGCGAAATAAAAAAACTAGTAACACTAACTGGTAAGATATGCAAGTACACCTGGAATTTCCATAAGCATTTTTTGCGTGCCTCAACAGTAAAACCGATGTGAATTAGGTACAGGTAGAAACTGCATTGATTACTCACTTTAGAAAATTAATTAAAATAAAGAACAATATTTGACAAAAGCCATGTGTTAGAGCATATGTGGGCAAAAACCGGCTGGATGTAAGATTTGATCCGGCCCGCGAAACATTGTCATGTCTGATATCTGTCGCTAAAAATTAACTACTAACGCTAACACTACTTTAAAATGTATTACTTTTAAACGCGACCCGTGAACGTATTTGCACGTTAAAGTTTGGCCCACAACATGTCAAAGGCTGCCCATACCTGTGTTAGAGACTTAATGTTAAAATTAAAATATTTTACTTTAATTTGAAACATATGTATATTATTATGATGTTTTTCATGAATATTATTGTTTTATGTACATTATGATGTATTTTATATAGTAACTATATTATTTTATTTATATATTTTCTTATACGCAAATTAACTCACACACATTGGTGGGCCGCAGCATTTGTCGTCGTGTACACATTGTATGTTAGGGGATCGAAGATAATTCATTCGTAAGTTTATATTATAATTATGGATTTTTTGGATATTTCGAATAGTCGAGTTTGTAAAATTTACCAAAAATGTATAATTATTTCTACAATTCTTTTATTCTCAAATTCAGACCTATATTTTATTACGACCGGCTGAGATTATGTATTAAAAATGTTGTATTTAATCCTTTATGTTTTTATATTCAATAGTTTTATCACACTGTTAAGTATAGCTGTCAAAATACTTGGTTCACTTTTTCCAGATTATAAATACTAAACATTCATTTTAAATGCATATTCTTATAAAACAAATCAAATATTGAAACCGCTGGATTCTCCCGTGGATTACTTAGATATTTGTATCATACCAGACATCGCTGTATATCTTAATTTAAGAAATCTTTTTAAGCGTCTTAATTATTGTAAATGCTCGTAGGTTTTATTACATACGAAGTTTCCTTGAGGCAGATATTAAAAACAAAGTTTGTGATAAAAAGTAAAGAACGCGTGGAACGAACTTTCAATAGAATTGTGTGAAAGGCTTATTGATAGCGTGCTGTCAAGGTTAAAGGAAGTAATTGAGAGGAGTGGACACATTAAATGTTTCATTAAATATTATTCAAATAAATTCACACTGCATGTTGCGTTATTACTGTATCCTACAACCTATTTAATTTAATTAAAGAAATATAAATGAAAAATTCGATCTAAACCATTATATTATTACGAAAACATATATACATATATATATATATATATATATATATATATATATATATATATGTTACTCATGAAATCGTATTACCAGAAAAGTTATCTTATAAAATTAGTTCCAAATTCTATTTTATTTTGGTTATGGAATATAATAAATAAAATCGAAGAATTATTCGTATTTTGCGCGCATTGCTATGTCTATTCGAATACAAATCTAAAAAACTACCTTCTAAAAATAATGTAGCTTTTCGACTATACGTATATTACGTAATTATAGACGCGCTCCGACCTCCGACTGCAGTTTTATTTACATACCAAGTATAAAGACCGTCCTAAATGAATTCGACAGATATATTTTCGTGTACATTGTAAATCTGTTTGTGGTACCCACTGTACATAACAGCAATTGTTACGTTCACTATAATCTGTAAAATTTCATAGCAGTTTTTTTTTGTTCTTACTAATTGAATATTTTTACGTCATATATACACAGGGTACTAGGAAAGTTTTGCAATACAGCTTTGTTTATTTAATTTTTTCAAAGTAATTTCCTTTACACTCAATACACCTCTCCATCTTCCGAAACCAATATTTAAACCAGTTCTGCCAAGTTTCACTAGGGAGTAAAGCACACTCGTTGTTCCAAGCCCGCAGAAGGTCTTCATCACTGGAAAACCGCCTCCCTTTTCGCTTCATTTTCACCTGCGGGAACAGTGCAAAGTCGCAGGGAGCAAGATCTGGATTGTGGGGAGGGTGCTCGAGAAGTTTAAATCCTGTCGTGGTAAAATATTGGGTGCAGGCTTTGGTGCGGTGAGTTGGAGCATTGTTGTGATGGAGGAACCAGGTGTCCATTCTTCACTTTGGCCGCAGGTTCTTCATAGGTCCAGTGACTTTAGACAGGCACTGTTCAGTATACCACTTAGCTGTGACTGTCTTCTGTGTGTCCAAAACGACGCGTTCCACAATTCCACTCGATTTTCTTCTTTACAGATCGGGATTTTCTGACAACTGCGGGTGTGTCCTCATCATCAAAGACCCAAACTTTGTTTTGAGCTTTGGTCGGCACACCGTAATAATACAGCCAAGCCCCGTCACCTATCAGGATGTTGTTCACATACCGAGATTGTCTCTTATTAAATTCAGTCAGTCGATGCGGCACCCAGAAAGAATAAAGTTTCTTCACGTGCAAATGATCATGCAGAATCGAACGAATTGCTGGTCCATTTAGGCTTGAAGTACCCTCTATCGGTTGGTAGGTCACTCACCTGTCCTCGCCAAGCATTTTCCTCACAGTAGTAACGTTTTCCTCCGTAACTGACGTTCGTGGTCTTCCCGGCCTCTCAGCATCCTCCACAGTTAAATTTCCCATTTGGAATTCTCTATACCATCTGAATATCGTTGTGCGATGTGGATAAACATCACATAGTGCAAGAGTCATTTCTTCGTAGCACTGATCTATATTTAGCCCAAGCACGAAATTATAACGCAAAACTGCCCTTATCTCATTTCGTGACCACGATGCCATCGCAAGCACTTTACACTCTCACTGCTAATGAATAACTGAGCCCATCGACATGGCGCGGCGGTTACTATCCACGTATTCACATGTCTCAACATGCAGCAACAAGCAGCCTCCTACAATTCATTGTTGTGTCATATCGCAAAACTTTCCTAGTACCCTTTGTATTTGATTTTGTTCTGTTGATGGAAGCAATTTCGTTCGGCAATTATAAAATAAAATAAAACGATAAAATTGTAAACAAAAATAACAAAAAGCACAAACTTAGTAGCGATCCCACTTGAAAGAAATCTCAATCGTCTTTAATAGAAAAAACCCTTATTATCATGGACCAATTTACGATTTTCAAAATTTCCTTCATAAATTTGTTTAGACGTAGCGTAAATAACTACCTTTCTTTCATTTCTAACACATATTCTACCATTATTTCCTCAATTTACAAGATTTAATGCTTATATATTGACCGCATATACTCCCAATACCTTATTTATTAGCAAATTAAGAAAAGTATATGGTTTTAAGGCGGCATTATGACTCTCGTTCCATTTCCTGTAATCGTTCGAGGAGGAAAAACCTATAAATTTTATTGAATGCGTACAGACGCGGGTGTTAGAAGATTTCACAACACACTTGCTGTAAATAATATGTAACATTAACGTTGCAAAGTGAGCATGTATTACTTGAGCATATATGAATTGTAAATCTGCTTTGAATGAATCTACGCGCACTTTTTATAAAATATAAAATGAAATTGTACTGTAGTTGGAAGTAATAAAGGTGTTTCAAATTGCGCCATTTTTTTAAGAACAAATAAAATATAGATGGCGCACTGAATTGATCTGGGTATGTGGTCATTTAAAGAGTGTGATGTATGACATTTATAAAAATAGCTTCGTACACGGTACAACAACGCGTTCAAATTGTCGAATTATTTTATGAAAATCAGCGTTCTGTGAAAAGGGTTTTTCGAAAATTACGTGAATTTTATGGTTTACATAATCGTCCATCGGAAAGCACTATTGGTCGAATTATTAAAAAATTTCAAAAGACAGGTTTCGTGGAAGACCAAAAAAATGAAAAATACAGTCGTAGTGGTCGTTCACAAGAAAATATTGGTTTGATTCGTGAAAGTGTTGCTGAAGATCCTGAAATGTCCATTAGACGACGTTCACAACAACTTGAACTTAGTGGATCAACAACATGGCGTATTTTACACAAGGATTTAGCTCTGAAGGCATATAAGGTTCAAATAGTACAAGAACTGAAGCCATTAAATCATTTAAAACGTCGTTCATTTGTCAATTTCATCAATGAACAACCAGCTAATTTTTCTCAAAAAATAATGTTTTCCGATGAGGCATATTTTTATCTTGATGGTTATGTTAATAAACAAAATTGCCGTATCTGGGGCGAGGAAAATCCACGAATTATTCATGAGAAACCTATGCATCTTAAACGAGTTACTCTTTGGTGTGTATTATGGTCAGGTGGTGTAATTGGACCTTACTTCTTTGAAAATGCTGCTGGTGAAGCTGTAACTGTCAATGGTGATTGATATCATCGGATGGTAACAGAATTTTTGTGGCCTGAATTAATGAAAATTGATCTAGAGGATATGTGGTTTCAACAGGATGGCGCTACACCTCACTTTGCACACGACTCAATTGATTTATTGAGAAAAAATTTCCTAGACGTGTAATCTCAAGAAACGGTGATGTTAATTGACCATTAAGATCATGTGATTTAACACCGTTAGACTATTTTCTTTGGGGTTACGTGAAAAGTCAGGTTTATAAAAACAATCCACAATCAATTCCTGCTTTGAAAGATGAAATTATTCGTGTCATTGGTGAGATAGAGCCTCAATTATGTCAAAATGTCATTGAAAATTTTAACAAAAGAGAGTGGACGTCTGTGGAGCACCAAGAGGAGGCCATTTGGCAGATATTATATTTCGCATATGAATGCCATAACTGATACTTCAATTACCAATAAAAAGTTTTTGAAAGTGAACGTAAATTATGTGTTTTATTTATTCTTTAAAAAAAAACGCGAAATTTGAAGCACCTTTATATTTAAGAATAGTAATAGGAGATACAATTAAAACAGTTTATTAAGTTCTTACTGAAAAATGATCACATTGTTAGTTAATTTTCCACCTTGTGTGATATCAAATATGTTTTATTCAAAATGTTTAGTACCGTGTATATATTAAACTTATCATTAGTGCAGTAGCTAATGATAATTTTTGCCCGCTTGGGAAACCCATTTGTGATTTGAAATCATGGATTAAAAACGTTAACCAATAAAGAAAAAGTTTGCATATTTTAATTGTAAAAAGAAGTACATAATACAAACATCCTCGGATTTTTACGTAATTGCTGATAAGATACGAAATTTTCCACGATCATGTTTACTCATTGTTCACATGTTATTTTAACACATATTAAAATATGTTTGTATAATGTGAAGTGCAGATAATTTAAAAAGGTGTGTTTCTTACAAGAAATTATTGATTATTCAAAATCAGTTCCCTGTTTGAAATCTTTTGTATGTTATACATTAATAGTTTATTTCATATACGAGGGAGCGTTTTTATATTCGCGGAATGGGGGACAAGGGGTGGAAATAAAAAAACCAAATTATTTTTCTTTTTCAATATATTCACCTGCAAGACGGATACATTTTTCACATCTTTCAATTAATTTATTTATACCCTCATAAAAAAAATGATTTCTCTTTATCTGCAAAATACGCCGAAACTGCCTCCTTGACTTCATCATCGGCAGTAAATTTTTTACCCCGCAGCTCTTTTTTCATTTTCGGAAACAGGTAATAATCACTCGGGGCCAGGTCTGGGCTGTAGGGTGGGTGATTCACAATTTCGAAGCCCACCTTATGCAGAGCAGCTAACGCAACGCGGCTCTTGTGGACGGGCGCGTTGTCGTGCAAAAGCAGAACACCTTTTGTCAATTTTCTCCGTCTTTTCTCTTTAATGGCTTCTTTTAGTCGCTCTAATATTGAAGCGTAATATTTTCCGGTTATAGAAACACCTTTATCTTTATAATCAATCAACAATATTCCTTCTGAGTCCCAAAATACCGTTGCCATGAGTTTCCCAGCTGATTGTGACACTTTAAATTTCTTGGGAGGTGCTGTGCCCTTTTTATGCCACTGCATGGAGTCTTGTTTGGACTCAGGTTCATAATGATGAACCCAAGTTTCGTCTCCAGTAACAATTCCACTCAATACACCATCCTTGTCTTCATTACAGAGGTCCAAAAATGCACGCGAACACTCTACGCGCTGTTGTTTTTGCGGCGGCGTGAGCATTCTCGGCACCCATCTTGCGCTGACCTTAGACATGCCGAGATGATCGTGTAGGATTTTAAAAATTGTTGTATCGGATATTCCAACCATTTCTGCGACATGTTTCTCCTTTAGTCGAGCATCTTCGAGTACAATTTGTTCAACTTTTTGGATAAGTGCTGGCGTGGTCACCTCAATGCTCCTGCCCGGCCTTGGGTCGTCTTCAAGGGATTCCCTTCCTTGTTTAAATAAACTATGCCACTTGTACACCATGGTTTTTCCTGGACAAGAGTCGCCGTAAACCAATGACATCTCATTCATTATGGTCGCGACTAATTTTCCTTGCCTGGTAAGGAACTTTATAACGGCACGATATTCGATTTTTTCCATATTTCACTTTTCACTCCTGATTATGTTACTTGGTTGACGATAAGTTGCTATTCCTGCTCGCTGTCTTCACTTGAGATTTCCATCCGTGGTCATTTATATTTGGAGTGTAGTGTTGAGTATTCTGTTACAGGTGTAAGTGTCGGGTTTGTGTGCGTTTTCATCTGTTTGTAGAAGCTTTTGGCTTGATTTTTAATGGAACTGTCTAATAACAATGAAACTTCGTATTTATACTAATCATGAGTCGCTGCACAAGCCACGCCCCCAATGCGCCTACTCACCCCTCTACAACCCGCTCATTCCGCGAATATAAAAACGCTCCCTCGTAATATCCACCTTTGCTTTGCAAATGTCAGCAGAAATATAGAGAACCGCTAAATGGTATAACGAAATCTTAATATCATATGTGTTGCTTTTGTATTATTTTTTTAACGATGTGTATGTATATATTTTGAACTATATCTCGAAAAGATGAACAAATTTGTAATAGTGAATAGCATTCCCCTCAACGAGTTCATTGTGAGAAGACTGTCTTCATGCATGCAATATACAATAGCGGTACTACAATGTCGCTTTCAGAAATAACTTGAATAATTACACAGACCAACCATGAAAAAACTTTTTCTCATAAATTTGGCTCTGCTTTATGTTTTTTGACGTGCTGAATTCGAAAATGAACTTTAAAATACTACAGAACGTAAAGGTTCCTCGCATATTTACTTTACGCAATTCGTTAAAGCTCTATCAAAATCAGAACCTTGCTTTCAATATTTGTGTCCAAAATTTCCTGGTTTGTCAGAGGCAAAGATAAAAGAAGGCATATTTGTTGGCCCTGACATTGGAAAACATATGCAAGATTCTATTTTTGAAAATGCCATGAAAAAGCAGCATGGGTGCATTTAAACAAGTTGTTTTGAAGTTTTTATTGAAAACATTTCGAGAACTTGGATGTAACATGAGTGTGAAGGTGCATTTTTTACACTCACATTTAAATTTTTTCCTTGACAATCTTGGAGCTTTAAGTGAGGAACAAGGGGAGTGTTTCCGCTAAGATATAAAGGAGATGGAGAAACGGTATCAGGGTCGTTGGAATGTCAACATGATGGGAGATTACTGTTAGACCCCTCTACGAGCAACTCCAGAAGCAACATATAAAAGGAAAAGCTATACTCGAACTTTTACAGTGAAGATGTAGAGGAAATACAAAACTTTAGATTAATAAGTAAAAAACTGTTCATATTCAAACTTACACTACTATTGTAATAATAAAGTGTTAAATTTTTCAATTATACTCTGATAATAAATTGAACTATATATTTTAATACTATCGTACCCAACAAAAGATGAAGATTGTGAAAAATTGGTACGTGGTAGAACAAAACTGATTGAAAATTTAGATTCAGCACACCAAAATACATTAGAAACAGGTTGAGCTTTCGAAAAAGTGTTTAAAAAATATTTATTGGTTGGCCTGTGTTATTAATTGCTCGAACTTTTACCCGAACTATTTTACCTATTAAAGAATCGGCATGAAACTGTTAAGTGCTACAAAAAATGCATCGAAATGAGGACATTTAAAGGTAAACAGAATTACCATATAATGTCCAGTTCGATTAGCTAAAACAATAACAATGGACGTCGAAAACACGCTAGCCTTGACATAATTATGGTGTCAGTTGCCGCGATGCACTTTTACAGTAACATCCGTAAGAGAGCGCGCGATAAATAAAGATGAAATTAGCAGCAGTTTATTTGTGGAAACTGTCGAACGTCCGTTCATACGTCGACGACTAGCATCCAGATATTTCCTTTCCATTGTGTTTATGTTACATGATTTGAATTCGGCATTCTTTAGGAAAATTGACTGTGCAGACTGGAGACGTTTAATGATCGGAAAATGTTCAATTTAAAAATGCGCGTGTACATTATAGTGATTTCAAAAATGACCGCATCAACACCCTAAAAACTGCTAATTACGTATTATGATTTCTTGTTTATTTTCTTTCTTGTAGAGGTATCCATATAATAATAATAGTAATAATATAGTATTTATTGGCAGTTGCAGTAAAAGAAACAATAATTCATAAATATACATAGCATGTAATGCAGAAAACATTAATAAATATGGGAGTTTTGATTTTATACATCAATTATTAATATGGAAGCTTCATTTATTTATTTATAGAATTTATTTATATTTTACCCAAGAGAATTTCTTCCATTAATAGGACAATACTAATCATACATACACACAAATGTGTTCAAGAAGAACAAAAAGTAAATATAAAGTTTCCTAAATCATAACTAAACATAATAATTCTTTACATGTAAGTACCTGACTAAAGAAAAAATATATACAAAAGTACAGAAACAAGCAGAGAAAAAATGAAAATTCAGCAATCCCTCCTACTTGTCCTCAATTGCTACTCTGACTAAAGGTCCCATAGAGTCATTATGAATGTCTCCTGCACAAAATATTTTATTAAAATTACATTAGAAGCGACTTTAATATTACATTAGTTCTAGAAGGTGGACAGGAAAATGTAGATAACGAACCGACAATCGAGGAATGTGAAAATTCAATTCTTAAAGGAGGGAAGGGTAATCGACGTCATTATATAAAAGTTTATATAAAAATATTTAACCAATAGAAATGCGTCTGTCTTCTAGCAAGGTGACATGAAACTGTTGAAACAGTTCCAACTGGTCAATACCCTGTACTGGATAAAAGCCATCAACTCGAAAGGAGAGATATATTAAAAACTGTCGTTGCACAGCTTCCAAGATGTTCTTATGGACATGGTAGTAACCATACCAAAATCGCATATTCAAGTTTCGATCTAACGAGCAAAAATATAGAGACTTCATTGCTTGTATAGAAGTAAACGCTCTACAATTGCGTATCACAAAACCCAATGACTACTTCGCAGATAAGGCAACTTTTTCGATGTGGTCGACAAACGTAAGTTTCCCATCAAATACAGCGCCAAGATCTTTGACTAGATTAATCCTTGTTAATGAAGTAGCACGCAATGAATAGTCGTATTTAATCGGGTTGAGCTTTCTTGTGTATGTCATAATCCTACATTTAGATAAATTCAGCTGTAAACAGTTACTTTCGCACCAATTATTCAGGTGTAGTTTCGGGACGAGAAAATAAAAAACTGTCAAAAATTAATAGATTCCATACCGAGAAGAGTTCAGGCTGTCATCGCAGCCAAAGGAGGGCATATCTCTTATTAAATTACTAGTAATTTATAATTTTATACCATCTCATCGTGATTATATGACAAATAAACGGTTTTCTTGGTTATATTGTGCTTGATTTGGCTGAATTTCCACAATACTGCATTTTTAATGCAAATAAGGATAACGTACGAGTAAAACAATTATAAGCAAATATGCGCACATGAAATTAATAAATGGTTAAGCAATGAGTGAAAATAAAAAATGTTTAAAGTTCTTAGCAACGACTTTTCAAGTTTTTCATTTTCTCAAAATTAATGTAAAGATGTTAAACAAATTTTGACTTCGATCTTCAAAAATATCAATAGATGAACATTTTTTAATTTACAATAACTTTATTAATAACTATGTTTTCGTTTACATTACATTTCCTTTCAGTTGTGTACCGTTGGTTGAACCAGCAAATACACACTCTAAGTGAACTAACCCATAAATGCGCAATATAGCTATAAATAAAATCACTCCGTCTGATATCAGTCGAACTCTTACCAAGCGCATTACTGTGCCCTCGTCTATATAAACAATGCAAAACATCACGAAAGAGGTAATTTTGATGGAGTCTGTGGTTGATTAACTTAATCACTGAAGGTTAATATATAACCCCTTATCAAATTAATTTGTGTGCGTTTTGGCTTTCAACGGTACAGATCGTGTGCGGAATTTGTTTTCGTGGTACGGGTATTTTGTCGTAGTCTTCCAGGTGCGACACTGTTTAATTATCTGCTGATGATGACAACTTAGTTGTCGATATACGTAAACAGAATACGAAAAGTAATGTGGAAAGGGGTTACATATCAACCTTCAGTGATTAAACCACAAAGAAATCGATCAATCTGACTAAACATCACGCTTCTGACATACGCCTGAAAGTTTTATATCTACTTTCGAAATGTCAGCTTAATAGGCACGTTTAACGCACATAGTATAAGTGTAATTATGATTTTCGATGTCAAAATTCAATATTTAATTTTCAGTCAGAGAAAAAGAAAGTTATGCATTATTGTACAACTTTTACGAACGAGTAATTTAACGCGAAGGAACATCCGTAATTTCTTAAACGACACACTAACAAAAATAGAAATCTAAAAACAAATGCGTTAAAAATGTTGTGCTTGTATTTTTGCAAACTTGTATGTATATATTAGTTTAGGGCAGATTAAATATGTATTTTTTAAAAAAGAGAATACTTTAATAAAATTTTAAGATTGGAATTTTTGTAATAATTATACTTAATTTCATGTATTTTTAATAATTTTCGTAATCGTCATTTCAGACTTATTACTTAATTAGTGTTTAATAACATGAAAACACTAAAAACCTTAATTTCTTGTTAAAAAGTCTCAACTTTTAATAAAGCAGTCGGCAGTCGCTCAGGAAAACGTCGATGCTGTGCGCAAGATCATCAACGATGATCGACAATGTGACATATCCCCAGATTGAAGCAATAATATACCGCATTCTTGACCGAAGAACAGAAAGCAGCTCGGGTAAATTTGTGTCAAGGTAGATTACTTCAACACGGGAAGCTCTAGAAACGTGTACAACATTGGCAGGATTTACTTGGATTTACTCATGTTTGGGTGTTCCAAGATGAAGAAAAGCCGACAAAAGCCATCCGTTCTAGAAGTGTCTCCAAAAAGATGGTCACGATATTTGTCTCGTAAGCAAGTCGTGTAGCAACAATTACTCTACAAGATCAAAAAACTGTTACTGCCGATTGGTATACAACCAAATGTTTGCGGCAAGTAGTCGCTGAGATTCGAAAAACCAACGCCGAACGACGAATTATCAAATTCAAAACACAGAACGCAATTCAATTTTTAACCCAACAATGTCGAATTGTTAGACCATCCTACGTCCAGTTCGGACCTAAGTCCCAATGATTTCTTTACCTTTCCGAAAATCAGGAACAGACTGCGTGATCAAAGGTTCCAGTCGTCAGAATGAACAGTCGATGCCTTCAAAAATGCAATGTTTATTGTACCAACAAACGAGTGAAGCAACTGCTTCCAGAGTTAGTTCGAGAGAGAGAGAGAGAAGTAGAGAATAATTCGGAAACTAATGAAGTCTTTAAAAGCTATCTACTGTTTTATTCCAGTTTTATATTCAAAACTTAAAAGACAACCCACGCAATGGAAGACTACTCGCGGTACAGGTGTACCATCGCGTGAAAAATCCATATTAACTGTTCATGTATTTCATATATACAGTAACTGAAAATTTTCGGAGCGTTCCTCGTATATTTCTTTGTTTAAAAAGTAAAAAAATTACAACTGAAACTAATCATAAACAATTCTCTGCAGTAAGTTTAAAAACAATCTTTTTAGAAAAAAATAAAGAAACGACTTGCATTAACCTCAATGATTTCGAGATTTTTAAATTTTCTCTGAATCAACGCCTACGTCTAAAGTAATTGTACAAGACCTCAATTAGTCTACTAGGAAAGCGTAGGAACACATACATACACGTATTAAACGATCAATAGTATGAGTCGAACCTTAAAAGCACGTACAAGAATTTTAATTGAAAATAGATTAAAGGAAGATATATATTTTTATAAATTCAGTCACAAATATTAGTCACATATTGTATTTCTATGAAAGATTATTAGTAAACGAATCGACTGCTCGTCTGACATCACTGTTAATACAACCGGTTTTGTTAACTGGCTTGCAATATAAATTGCAACATTTCTACTTATTTCAATAATATTTTCTAGAAGATACTAAAGTTCTGAGTAATTTTATTTGTAGCAGTATTCGCGCGATGGAATTATATAGCCATATAAGGGGAAAAAACACTTTTGCGGGAATTAAATGCTGGTTTATTTTCCAGGTAAATGTTTTGTATTTACATATGGGAACTCTATTGATTGCATATATCGTAAGTATATATTACATTACATACGATATATCAGCAAATTGTTATTCATCAAAATAATTTACATCTACTCTGACATAGTTCTACCCAAAACTGATAACAGAAGAAACATAATTTTTACAAATTTTAATCTTTGGAGCCAATGAAATCTTCGACTGCTACTTTTGCTATTGACAAACAACAAAAAATTCTTTTTTCTTCAAGACAGTGTCAGGATGTTTGCTGAAGACAAGTCTTTTGAATGCGATGGATGATACAGATATAGATTTTCATTTATAACAAAATAGTACCCTGCTTATGAGAGCTAGATGAAATATGTGACAATAGAAGAACAGGAAAAGGACAGGAGGGGAGAATTAGAAGGAACGAAAACAGAGCCAGAGCAAATAGTGTAAGATATAGCGCAAGCAATGACGAGAAAGGGCGCGAAAATGATAAGATATAGAGCTGATACAAGAGAAATGTCAAAAAACGAATAGTGAAAAATGCGAGAAACGGGACGGAAAACATGGAAACGACATAGACATTCAAATTGGGAAAAGGGAATGGATACTAAAAACAAACGAAAATACGGAAATACAAATTCAGCATATGGAATAAGTCGCTAAACAATAAATAATAAGAATTAACCCGAAGAATGCACTACAGGCTGTAAGCACTTAGAATAAGTGAGACAAAGAAACCAAATTCAGGAAAGCTAAAGGTACCATAAAACTATACTCTATACTATTCTAGAGTACCATGGGATCAGAGATCGAAGGAAAGGGTGGGAATGGTGGTGATAAATGGGGCAAAAAATAACAAAATTTACGCCGGTATTGACCAGAGTATTGTGGATAACAGCGCACTTGGAGATAGACATAAGCATATTCCGGATATACGCTCCAATAGAAGGCACCGATGAAGCAAAAACGAGTTCTATCAAGAGCTACAAGAAACCTTGGACATCATAAGGGAATCAACCCAGTAATACAAGTTCATTAACTAGTTTTTGAAAAGGAAATAATCTCATATTTTATGAACTAGGAGATTAATTATATAATAGGAGAAATAAAGGATAGTAAGAATTTGTCCTATTAAAATATAAGGGTTTTACACAGGTCGAGCACCAATGGCACCGATGAAGTAAAAATGCTCGAGTTCTAACAAGAGCTATAAGAAACCTTGGACAACATAAGGGAATCAACTCAGTACATAATTATGGGATTGGAATGCAAGGGTTGGGGATGATGTAATCAAGGACATGGGTTGATATCGGAAGGAGTTATGATATCGGAAGATGGAAAAATAGATCTAGAGATAGCAGAGTAAGGAAAGCCACAAATATATATTAATTTCCCTTCTTTCACGCAAGGCTTGAGGATGATGTAAACAGGGGCATGAGTTGCATGGGAGAATATGGAAAAACAACATATGAATACCTAAGAGTTATGATATTGGAGGAAAGGAAGACAGATCTAGAAATAGCAAACGGAGTAAGGAAAGCCACAAAAATATATTCATTTCCCTATTTTCATGTAATAAAAAAGAGCCTTTTCTGATTTAAATGCAACGGGTGATGAAAAGTGCTCTATACAACGATGTACAGCGAAAAAGGCCTGAAAAAAAAGGGTGAAGGTGCAAAAGCTGACCTACATCTAATGAAATTGTTGTTGTGTGTTTGATAGAATTGCAGGGGAGTTATTCACTTCAAGTCACTCTAATGCGACGAGACTATTTGAGAAAGATACCCGGTTTTAGACAATCGAAAAGGCATCATTTCACGACACTGCTAGGCTTCGCGTCGCCTAACAGATGCTGCGAAAACTACATGAGATGCAATTGAAATTTTGTATTCACCATATTTTCCCTTCAGATTTTCATATGTGACGGTCTTTGCAAAATAGTTGCAAAATGGCAAGAATCTGTATTCCGAAGAAAATGCCGAAAACTGCCTCACGGACTTTTCTAATAGAAAATCAAGCTCAGCGAAAAGGGAATCGACAAACTTGTAGATCGTTGAAAAACAATTGCAGAGAAGCACAATCCAATCTTCTCTACCATTGTTTTTAAATACAGATTAATAAAGCCGTATTCTTTCAAATTTAACCTTTTTTATTTTTAAATCGGATACGAATTTATGCAATATGTTTGTATAGTAAATATTAAGACACGCAAATAACAAATGTATTCAAAATTCTTTCTGAGTAACTTTAAAAAGGATTTTGAGGCATACGTTTGCTTCTTATAAGTTCCAAAGAATTTAAATCAATTAACTTGCGTTAACATCTTTCTCGAACAACAATCATTGATTAAGTCATTTATCATATTAACTTAATCAATTTCTCCAAGACAGTAATATAATAAACACAAGTGAATGATTTAATATTTGACTTTCGTATGTAGTTATTACACAAAACTTAATTATATTCACTTCGCACTTATTACCTCAGTGCAAGTTTATATGCGTGTGCGGTGTATTTACCGCGCCTTACAGTCACTTACGAACTAATGGACTTTGGAGGTTACAACCCGCTGACGTAACTCTAATACGTTCATCAATATAAATAAACCGCAAAAAGCAATGGAGAACAAGATATTAAAGAAATTCTTACTCGAAGACATCAATTTTTGTGTATTTCTTATGATCCATTCAATTATAAATAAGAAAGTCAACATCTTAATGGAACGTGTGTATACAGTGGACTAAAATAGTATAGTTCCATAGCTCCATAACTAGTGTGTGTGAGTCCCTGAGATGATCTGAAGTTATAAAACAAGGGTTTTTCGTTTGAAAAACAAGATGGAAAGACGGCAAAGAAGAATCAAGATCATTTACACAGACAAAGACAGCTGTTACCGTCAATATCGTGAAGAAAATGGATCTGATTCGACGGGGAGGCGCGATCAGATTTCAGACAAGTGATTTCAAATCCTAAGATTAAAGTGGCCAAAGCTGGTGAAATAGATTGCATTAAATTAACAGTCATAATCGATGCCAATTTTAACATGTAAAGAAACCTAGAGATTCTGGAGAAGTCAGAGGCTCACAGTAGATAGGAAAAGTGTCGCAGTGAAATAGTCTTTCTGTCCTCAAGTAATTTTAATCTTAATGGTTTGTTCCGTAGAAATTGCACAAAGTTCTTTAACATTGTACAACTTCTACGGAACGAATTGCAAATAAAATATATAATTTTGAAGTAACTGAGATATCTATTAGTTCAAAGGAGTTAATAAATAACAACCAGAGGATATTGTTTGACTTTTTGCTGAGCAAAACAGAAACAATTTCATGTTTTTAAACTTAAATCTTTCCTCTCGAAGTCTTCTGTTTGTTTTTTTATTTTAAAGTCAAGAAACGACCATTTTTGCAAGAAAGCTTCAGGGCTACTGGACCAAATCAAGGGTATTTGGTCAAAATGATGCGAATATCTGGGGAACGAAAGAATTAAGAAAGTTCCGGTTTGAACGGGCGCACGCTTTATGTGAAGAGTGTTTCTTTGTTCATTTTTTGTTTGTCAGTATCGTTGCAGTTTATTGAATTTGTTTATTTTTTGGAATTATTTTATTATTGAAGTGTTATCTTGACTTACGTCTTTTCTTATTGTATTACAATTTCTAATAATTTTTTGTTAATTATGTTTCTCGTATTACATGTTTTTTTTTCCACTGAATATGTTTTCCTACGGTGAAGGACTAAGGCATTTAATGACCTTTTTTTTGCCGATAACTAAAATACATAAATGCTGAAGAATATGCACGTATTATGTTTATCTTTTCATCAAAAATTTAATAATGATATAGTTTTAGTTAGGCTACAATATTATTTACTTGAATAATATGAAAATATACACTTGGGCAAACACTTATCGCCGGTAGTGTACATATTATTCTTTTAATCAACACTATTCCTCAATCCAAAAAGGCGAAAACCTCTTATCACAACAATGTTCGTAACCTGTACATGTATTTCGCCAACTAGGTTGTCATTATCAGCAGATTATTAATCACGGTGTTGCAATAATGCTTACACAGAAAAATTCCGTACATTCGTCCCATTCAATTAATCAGAATCTCTTACAGTATTTATTATTCTTTAATCTGTTAAGCAATGACGTCATATTTTAATGATTATTTTTTAACCACAAAATAGTTTTTTTCTTCATTATACGATAACATGAAAAAACTATCTGTCCAGACCTTGTGTGTTATATATTATTTTACTTAAGTTAACTTAAGTTAAAAGTGAAAAAGAAAAAAAATTCTGAATGATTTTCTAGATAACTTCTTACATAGAAGTGACTTTTTCAGTCTTTGGAAATATATGTACGTTGTACGTATATACATGCATCACTAAGAAAAATATTAGGTTTGTTTGATTCGTTTGTAAATATTTCCTGAAGATAAGCCAGACATATATGCACTTACTTTTACGTCTTATCTTTTGTACAGTTAGGGAGTAAACGTAAGTGGAACAAATTTCAATGTATTACGGTATTTTTAATGTGTGTAACATACTCCGTACATATATTTCAATATTATGTTACTCCATTATATTTATTTTCAATTAGATAAGCACCATGATTCATATTTAAAACGGTGTGGTAGCATAAACTTTGATCTGTGAACAGTATAGTGAATAATTATTTTGCAGAAACTATACGAATCATTTTTTCACATTATTTTTGCAGTGTATTACAGAAACCAACCCATTATAAGCATTAAGAAAAACAATAGTTCAGAATTAAACATGTGCAAGAATCTTTCTAGTTTTAATAAATGGCTCTAATTGATTTAACTCTTTAAGTAGCAATGACTAATAAATAAGCAATGTCTGATGTAAATTCTAGCGAAATGTGTTGCGATGTCATTTAAATAAAAAAAAAGGATAGTATAAATATGACCAAGAGAGGGTTGCTATCCGATCCGAGCGTACTTGTTGCGACGTTTGGAAATTCCACCCGGCCTTGAGATTTTTAGGGATAGGAGTACAAAAAAAAATAGTTAATAAAGATGTTCTAGGGACGCCATAGTACTAAAGAATCTACAAACGGGTCGATGTTCGGCAAATCGAATTCGCAGCTGGCAAAGGAGGTACAGGCGTAAATAAGGAAAAGTAAAATAAAATGGACCTATGTAGGTAAATTTTAAAATTTACCTACATCAACCACAGTCTCCATTGATGGAGACTGTGGTTGATTAAATAAATCTATTAAGGTTAATTAATCCTTTTCCACTATAATTTTAGTATTCTGTATACGTATCACGACAACTAAGTTGCCATCTTTACCAGATAATTAATCACAATTTCACACCTGGATACACGGCGAAATCTGCACAGAAACAAAGTCTGTACCAGACTTATACCGCCGAAAGCCAAGCAAGCACTACAGATATGTCACATAATTTACTGCATTCTAGTCTTAAACAAAACACCTATATTAAGGTACACACCCGCTTGCATATGCGAACCTTTTCGCCGAAAATATATTAGTTTCTTATGAACTGAAAACATGAGTAAAGGATCGGATCTACATCAGCGTTTAACACATGGTTTCTCATTTTTGAAATATACATGTTTTCATAGATATCTAATTTATTGTAATAATTATTCACAATTCTTGACTAAATGTAAACAATCCGCGGTTACGTTATGATTATTCTCTAGCGCATGCTTTGTTAAACTAAATTCCTCAGGTCGATTGAATTTGATGTTTATCGTTTTGTCTGATCTACGTATTGTTTATTGCAATCTAAACATTTAATTTTGTAAATACCGGATTTTTTATTGATTTCCTTCGCAGTTCCTAAGAGGGATTTAATAGATTTATTGGACCGATGTGTAACTTGAAAACCGCGTTCTTTAAAAATACTATTTAAATTCTTTGTCAAGGGGTGAAATGGTAAACATATAAATTGCTTGTCTAGATTGTTTTAGGGTGACAGATATGTGTTTGTTATCCAGGATTTTCTTGCTTATGTTAGTCTTTCTAATTAATTCATTGTTTTTCCGAATTGAAACCATTGTATCTCGCAATGTTCTTAATAAAATTCAACTCTTTTTCGTGTGTTATTTTCTTTTACTGCAGCGGGTTCAAATCCCAGCATGCAATAAAAGGTGGCTTGTTTCAGACTTTTTTTCATTTGCTTAGTTTCTCACTAGTAAAAGTGAGATACGAAAGATAGTTGAACAAATGTAAACGAATCTACAGTGTATTTAGCTTTTGCGGTGTAACTCTGGTACGGACTTTGTTTCTGCGCGGGTTTTGTCGTGGTTCCAGGTGCAACACTGTGATTAATTATCGGCTGATGATAACAGCTTAGTTATCGAAATACGTACTCAAAATATGAAAATTATAGTGGAAAAGGGTTATATCAACCTTCATTGAATAAGCCAACGAATGTGTTTTCGATTTCTAAATTTTCATTAACACTGTTGGTGCAAATATTAATTCCAACTCGTTTTTATAATTTGAAATATCGAAATTTTATTGTTAATTGTTTATATTTATATAATCTTTAGCATAATTCGGGTAATAATTGACATTCATTTAACATACGCAGGTAACAAGGTTAATAATATCGATCCTATACTCTCCTAATTTGGCTGTGTCTCCGTAACAAAAATATGCGAGACTATGTAGGACTATCAAAACATTTACATAAATTTAAAAGTATAATATCACAGCTAATAATTACTTAATACTGGAAACGTACAAAGCGAACTTATATGTTGTATGTAGATAGATCTATATAATCCAGAAGGCTGCTAAAATAAATCCACACATGTATGTATGTATATAGCACAGATTGCTGCGTAGACTGCACAATGGACACTAATCACAAAAATGCACGCTCCAGTTTCACTGAGAAGAGTGGTAGTTGACAAGCACTGTTATTTGTCCGTTACGAAGTCGTCCGTCAATTATTGACAAACGAGAAACGATCGTTTTTCCACCGAGAGCACGTGTGTGTATATTTTAACGCAACCGCACATCGCCACAGACTAACAAAAAAACTAATTTCTCCGCTATTTCTGGTAACTGATTCACTTTAAGTTAACACAAATTGAGTCAGTGGAAGGAGTGAGGTTTAGTATGCGCGGATATATGTGTAAAATGTACATATTTACGTAGAATACGTGTAAGAGAGTACACAACGATTCCAAATTTGATGGATGAGAAATATGAACATTTGCGAGTCAAAATTTATTCGAAAATAATAAATAATACATTGTAATTCTTCCCAAGCAATTAGCATTAATATTATAAAATATAAAAATAATAAAATGAGCCTGTTAATTTTTAAATAAACTTTTTTGAGTTGTTACCCGCAAAATATCATTTCCCAATAGCCATAAGTGTACGCGTAGTTAAACTTCCCGTACTAGTGCAAGAAGTAAAAATTGCATAAATCAATAAATCATTATGATAGCCTTAAACTGCAATTACTAAAATATTAGTTTGAATTAATTTTGATTAATTAAAGCAGTACATTTCACGATATTTTTAAAAACTATTTTAAAAAACCACTAGCCCCACCTATGATCACTATTCATAATTGTAGATATAATGGACGATACAAGATATACAGTCGTATGCACGAAAATAGCAGTCCTAAATTAATACTTATAAATAATATTTACAACGGAGGGTGGTTTGACAAGTAGTGGGAATGGAAAAGAAAAACGAATTTTTTAAATACAAAATAATTTTTATTTTTCAATATATTCACCTAAAAGAGCAATACATTTATTCCAACGGTGCTCCAATGCCCTTATGCCATCTCTAAAATGCGATTCCAGAAGGCTTGCAAAATACTCATTTACGAAGATGATAAGCTCGTCGTTAGACGAAAATTTCTTTCACTGAAAGCTGTTTTCAATTTTGGAAAAAGGTGGAAGTCGGAAGGGGCTAGGTCCGGCGAATAAGGTGCATGCGGTACTAATTGGAAATGCAACTAGTGGATTTTGAACATCGCAATTGTGCTGGTATGCGAGGGAGCCGTGTCTTGGTGAAACAGAATCTTTTTCTTTGCCATTCCTAGCCGTTTAGCACGAATCTCAACATTTAATTTTTGTAGAAGTTCTGCATAATATTGACCGTTTATTGTGGCACCTTTCTGAAGGTAATCAATGAGCAAAATGCCCTTTGAATCCCAAAAAATTGATGCCATCACCTTGTTTGCCGATAAAGTGGTTTTCGCTTTCTTTGGAGGTGCAGAACCACGTTCTAACCATTGTTTCGGCTGTTGTTTCGTTTCGGGTGTACTGTAGTGTATCCAAGTTTCATCGCAAGTAACAAATCGCCTACAAAAATCAACCGGATTCCGCTGATAAAGGTCCAAACACACATTGAAAATGCGCAACCGAGTGAACTTTTGAACAGTCGTAAGCATTCGCGGCACCCATCTTGCCGAAAGCTTGGAAAAGCCCAATTCTTTCGTTAAAATGTGGTGTACGCGTTCTGTTGAAATGTTTACCATGTCTGCTACCTCTCTCACTTTCAGTCGTCGATCGTGCGTAATAATATTATGAATTTTTATAATCATTTCCTTAGAACTTCCAAACATTGGAAATGCGCAAACGAGTGAACTTTTGATCAGTCGTAAGCAATTCATTTACCCATCTACATATTGCAGCGGATGATGGAGCGGATTCACCTAATGTTTCCCGTAACTCATCTTTTATTTCGGCAGCTTTCATACCCTTAATTACGAAGTATTTAATCACCGCACGATACTCTGCTTTTTCCATTTTAACAAAACGACGTGTTGCTTCTTTTTCAATCAGCTCTCAAAAATAAACTAATTAACCGATTTATCTAAATATCGGAATGTAAACATATAAATAGGCAACCTAAATTATAGTGCATTTGTTTTACCAATTAGAGCGCCACCTATGTGTCATTCTCACTACCCTCAAACTACCCTCGTATATATATATATATATATATATATATATATATATATATATAATGTATTACATTTCCTATATATTTTTTTCCTATTTAATATTTTAAAACTTATAATCACATAAGCATTTTTAATATTAACAAACTTTTAACGTGTGTATTTGTCTGAAGGCATGATCTTTGAAAATGTTTTTAGTGAGTGTTTTCAGCAAGCACATCCGTATTTCCTTTTCTGTCTCATGTCAGGCAGCGTGTCTGTTTGTAAATTCATGTTGTCGAATGCTTGTATATACAGAAAGACGCAAACAATTTATTTTCTAAGAAATTAAGTTATTGTGTTTTGGTCTTTTTTATGTGCATCATTTCTTTAATTATACGTTTATTGTAATTGCTTTCTATTTCGAGGATTTCGGTGTTGTTAAAGTCGAATTTATCTCTTTTTTTTCTAAAGCATGTTTAGATAAGGCTGTTGCATTTATTTTGTTACTGGTTAGACTGTATTGGTATTCGATACTGTTTTGTTTGTCCAATGTATGTAAAGTTACTACCACATAAAGGTTTGCGATGTACGCGATAATATATCTGCCGAGTTTATGTAGGATGGTTTTACGTAATGTAAACGGAATATTGGTAGACGGAGAATGTCAATGATTTATAACGTAGTTGTACAAAAACACCTTATATTTCGAAAATTTTTACGCCAGTAGTTATAGTAATGCGCGCAATATATGAATAATTCTTTTCTATAAATTTGTATGATATATATGTATACGAAGTCTATATATTCGAATATATACAATATTCTATCACAATTATATTCATTAATGATTAAATAGAATTACGAATTAATTTATAAGTAAGATAACTACTCTGACAATAGGATTTTATGAAAAACGTATATGTACAGGGTGTTTCAAATTGCGCGTTTTTTTTTAAGAATAAATAAAATATAGATGGCGCACTGTATTTGTGTGTTCGAAAGTGTGATACAACAACGCGTTCAAATTGTTGAATTATTTTATGAAAATCAGCGTTCTGTCAAGAAATTTTAGAAAATTACGTGGTTTACATAATCGTCCATCTGAAAGCACTATTGGTCGAATTATTAAAAAATTTCAAGAGACCGGTTCCGTGGAAGATCAAAAAAGTGAAAAATACAGTCGTAGTGGTCGTTCACAAGAAAATATTGGTTTGAAGATCCTGAAATGTCGATTAGACGACGTTCACAAAAACTTGAACTTAGTGGATCAACAACATGACGTATTTTACACAAGGATTTAGCTCTGAAGGCATATAAGCTTCAAATAACACAGGAACTGAAGCCATTAGATCATTTAAAACGTCGTTCATTTGTCAATTTCATCAATGAACAACCAGCTGATTTTTCTCAAAAAATAATGTTTTCCGATGAGGCACATTTTGAACTTGGTGGCTATATTAATAAGCAAAATTGCCGTATCTGGGGTGAGAAAATCCACGAATTATTCATGAGAAATCTATGCATCCTAAACGAGTTAATGTTTGGTGTGCATTATGGTCAGGTGGTGTAATTGGACCTTACTTCTTTGAAAATGCTGCTGGTGAAGCTGTAACTGTCAATGGTGATCGATATCGTCGTATGATAACCAAATTTTTGTGACCCGATTTAATGAATATTGATCTAGAGGATATGCGGTTTCAACAGGATGGCGCTACACATCACTTTGCACACCAATCAATTGATTTATTGAGAGAAAAATTTCCTGGACGTGTAATCTCAAGAAACGGTGATGTTAATTGGCCACCAAGATCATGTGATTTGACACCATTAGACTATTTTCTTTGGGGTTATGTGAAAAGTCAGGTTTATAAAAACAATCCACAATCAACTCCTGCTTTGAAAGATGAAATTATTCGTGTCATTGGTGAAATAGAGCCTCAATTATGTCAAAATGTCATTGAAAATTTGAATAAGAGAGGGGACGTCTGTGGAGCTGCAAAAGGAGGCCATTTGGCAGATATTATTTTTCGATATATATGTTTATATATATATATATATATATATATATATATATATATATATATATATGTAAATGCTCTAATTGTTTGGACCTTAATTTTTTACTTGAATTTCGTTCACATCTTTACGCCTCGACCTGAAAATACAGAGCAAAAGTTATGATTTAGAGCTTCAGCCTTTTTGTAGTAGTAATTGTACATATTGCATAATTATTTTACGTAAATATTAATCGAGGTTGCAATATGTGAGTATTGTGACATAAACTAATATCTCATTAGAAAATTCGGTAATGAAACTAAACCAAAGTACGTACAATCTTAAGAAACAGGAACTTAACTTTTGAGATAATAATTCAACAGTACCGGAAGCGTATTTTCAGACGCATCCAATTTCGCTATTTCAAGCCCAACAGTTTCTGACGTGTCGTCGTCTCTCCGTTGTTTTTTGGTTTCCTATTTGTAGCAGTGAACGGTAGGCCGGCGATGTTATTTTACCTCGTTGTCCGTACCGGCTTGTCCGAACTTCAAAGCTATTGAGAATGTCGTGTAGCGGGCAGGGCGCTTTAAAATTTTAAATAACCGTTCGAACACTGCCAGTCTGACACCGTTCTATTTGTATAGACGGATTCGATACACGAAAAAGTAAACATTCGAAGATATCAGCACTAATAATAAACCGGGCGTGGGTAACAATTAAGAACGGATGTATTTTTGGAACGGGATCGAAGTATTTTCTAGAAATTCTGCGGCCAGATAGACGTACGGGAAATCGATTGTGTTATTTCGAAGAATAAATTGGGAAAATGTATTTGGAGCTTTTACTTAAGCCAACAATGAACAATGAAATATTTATTGAATAAAATTAATGTAAATTTAATATATACAAGGGTTGTTTAATAAGTACGATAAAAAAATTAAATGCTTTTTTTGACAAAAAAAGTTCAACTCAAATCAGAATCTGACATTGTATCACCCGATTTTGACGGTGCGTTGCGTTTCTGCATTCTTCTATTCCATCGGAATTTTCTAGCTCTTTTCTGGATATTTATCAGTACCTACTTTTTTATATTTTTGTAAACATTTTACATTCATATATGCTAAATTTTGTCTACGTTTTAACTTTTCTTCTAAACGATTCAGTAATATTATATTCCCTGTTACAGTTTTTCCCAGCTCAAAATAATCGACAAGGATAATTCTTTGGTAATCCAAAAAAAAGACACAAAAATCTTCGACTCTAATGGTGGATCTAAGTTTAATTCACGATTAGGAATCAATGCAAAAGGGCCTGAGAATTAAGATTGAACATTTCTAAACTGTGCAGTGAAGTTCCATAATAATAATAATATACGACGAATTATAACTTTAACGACCATCTGATTTAATTAATCAAAAAAAGTAAATAAAACCCCTTACCACAATATCCAGAGGCCACGCTGTGATTATCTGCTGATGGTGACAACTTAGTTGTCGAAATGCGTATACAGAATACGAAAATTATTGTGGGAAGCGATTTTATTTTCGATTAGATTACTACGACGTTAATATAACATTTTTAAAATTTATTCTGTTAATAGTTGAAATACACTGGTCAAAAGAATTAGAGGATATTTGAAAAAACAATAATAAAATAAATAATATAAGATACGCAAATATTTTTATATTGCAACTATAATAAATAAGAAACAGAATGCATTGACATGTTTCAACTTGTACAGCGCTTCGGTGCAGCGCCTGCGCGAACCGCCACTGCTTGATGGTATAAAAGCGCGTATGCGAGCGATCTGGACTAGAGTTAGATTTTACCATTTTCTGTATCACAGCTAATTTTTTAACTGTAATTACAGGTAATAATGGAGAGGCAACGCGATTTGACTTATGCACAGGTTTGGAGAGCCATAGGTCAATTGGAAGGTGGACGGAAATGGCAAACGGTTGCTGAAGTTCTTGCAGTTAGCCAAAGTGTGATTTCGCGTTTGTGGAATCGGTTTTTAAAAACTGGAGAAGTTAAGAGAAGACGAGGACAAGGACGCCCAGGATCTACAACACCAAGAGATGATCGATACCTAACAGTATTTGCAGTTTAGAAGTCAGCTTGCTGCTGCTACGGGAAGAGTAGTGTCAACTCAAACAATAAGAAATCGTCTTCATAACGTTGGCATGTATATGCTAATATGGGCTGAGCAGCATAGAAATTGATATCACGATGACTGAGCAGAAGTATTGTTCTGTGACGAATCTAGATTCGCCTTAAATCCAGACAATAGGCGTCTTTTAATTTAGCGTAAACCTGGAACACGTAATCAGCCACAATTTGTTCGAGAAAGGCCACAATTTGTTCGAGAAAGGCCGCAATATGAAGGTGGGAGTGTAATGGTATGGGCTGGGATAAGCGTAGGAGGTCATGCAGACATTTATGTGATGCAGCATGGCAATCTGAATGCTCAGAAGTATCTGGATGAAATTTTGAGACATATTGCTCTTCCGGACGCTGGCGCTATGGGTGAAAGATTCATTTTAATGGATGACAATGCTCGTCCACATCGAGCAAACAACGTGAACAACTGCATTGAACAATTGGGAATTAATAGATTGGATTGGCCAGCAAATTCTCCTGATGGTAATCCTATCGAACATGCTTGGGATGCCTTAGGAAGACGTGTTGCAGAAAGAAATATGCCACCGCGTACAATTTAGGAACTTCAAATTGCTCTGATGGAGGAATGGAATGATATTCCATAAGAATTTATTGATGTCCCGATTCAATCAATGCCAGTGAGATGTCAAACCTTTTCGTTCGTGGAAATCATACACATTATTAACAATAGATTTTTCGTCATTTTATCAATAAAACTTCTTATAAAGTCTCATAATTGTATATTCATTTAATGAGATTTATTCACTCTAGTGCCTTAGTAGCTTTACGAGGATAGTTTGACAAGTAGTGAGAATAGAAAAGAAAGACAAAATTTTTAAATACAAAACAATTTTTATTTTTCAATATATTCTCCTAAAAGAGCAATACATTTGTTCCAACGGTGCTCCAATGCCCTTATGCCATCTCTAAAATGCGATTCCGGAAGGTTTGTAAAATACTCATTTACGAAGATGATAAACTCGTCATTAGACGAAAATTTCTTTCCGCCTAGTGCCGTTTTCAATTTTGGAAAAAGGTGGAAGTCGGAAGGGGCTAGATCCGGCGAATAAGGCGCATGCGGTACTAATTGGAAATGCAACTCGTGGATTTTGGACATCGCAACTGTGCTGGTATGCGAAAGAGCGTTATCTTGGTGAAACAGAATATTTTTCTTTGCCATTCTTGGCCGTTTAGCACGAATCTCAACATTTAATTTTTGTAGAAGTTCTGTATAATATTGTCCGTTTATTGTGGCACCTTTCTGAAGGTAATCAATGAGCAAAATGCCATTTGAATCTCAAAAAATTGATGCCATCACCTTGTTTGCCGATAAAGTGGTTTTCGCTTTCTTTGGAGGTGCAGAACCACGTTCTAACCGTTGTTTCGACTGTTGTTTAGTTTCGGGTGTACTGTAGTGTATCCAAGTTTCATCGCAAGTAACAAATCGCCTACAAAGATCAACCAGATTCCACTGATAAAGGTCCAAACACTAATCGGAAATGCGCAAACGAGTGAACTTTTGATCGTCGTAAGCAATCGCGGCACCCATCTTGCCGAAAGCTTGGAAAAGCCCAATTCTTTCGTTAAAATGTGGTGTTCGCGTTCTGTTGAAATGTTTACCATGTCTGCTATGAGTCGTCGATCTTGAGTAATAATATTATGGATTTTTTATAATCATTTCCTTAGAAGTCACGTTTTTGAGTGCTCCAGAGCGCGCTTCATCAACACAGCTTGTTCTACCACGTTTAAATTCATTTACCCATCTACTTATTGTGGCGGATGATGGAGCGGATTCACCTAATGTTTCCCGTAACTCATCTTTTATTTCGGTAGCTTTCATACCCTTAATTACGAAGTATTTAATCACCGCACGATGCTCTGCTTTTTCCATTTTAACAAAATGACGTGTTACTTCTTTTTCAATCAGCTGTCAAAAATAAACTAATCAACCGATTTAAATAAATATCGGAATGTAAACATACAAATAGGCAACCTAAATTACAGTGCATTCGTTTTACCAATTAGAGCGCCATCTATGTGTCATTCTCACTACTTGTCAAACTATCCTTGTATAATGTGCACAAACAAGTTCGAACGTGCCAATTCGTTGTTTCTTATTTAAAAACGTTGTAGTTTAAATAACAATATTTACGAGGTGCTACATTCTTTATTTATTTATTCCATTATCATTTTTCCAAATATCCCCTAATTGTTTTGAGCAGTGCAGTTCCGGTAATTTTAATAAAGTAAATTCGTCGATAATTATAGTAATTATCGTTTATTATTTTCAATAAAAAATTAAGAGTTAGAAAAAAATTGAATTTGTTCAACATCTTTGATCGATGAACTAATCGGATCATTGAATTTTTCGTTTTCAACACTTTAACTCAAAGAGTAAATATTTGACGCCTTCGTAAAACATAAATATTTGCAAATACTCTTGTCAAAGCGAAATAAGATCACTTCAGTTTATAAGTTGAAATTTTAATATCTAGGCTAACTCAATAAAAGCTTCCAAGTATAAATCTCGCATGTGCCTAATATACATTTTCATGATACAAACAATTGCAAATGTCTAGGGTGCTTGAATATATGTTTTAAGCGTTTGAACATCAAGAAGACATTGACCTCATTTCCTATATCATTAAAACGATACATACGCGCTTGTATAACAGTGTCACATCTCTTTGGGAATTGCGTTGTATCTAATCCACATTCATCTGCATCCATATTCGAAACGTATATTTACACTTAAATTTTTTTATGTTGCTAGATTACGTGTGAAATGTATTCTGTGGAAAAATCTATTAGAGCTGACAATGCAAGAACTTCAAGAAATCCTGTACATTGATTCTACACCGAGATTGCTCCAAATTGACTTTTGTTTGCGACCTTAATAATAAAGGCTGTTTCAAATTGCGCGTTTTTTTTAAGAATAAATTAAATATAAATGGCGCACTGAATTTGTCTGGGTATGTGGGCATTTAAAAAGTGTGATGTATGACATTTATAAAAATGGCTTCGTATACGGTACAACAATGCGTTCAAATTGTTGAATAATTTTATGAAAATCAGCATTCTGTGAAAAGAGTTTTTAGATAATTACGTGAATTTTATGAGGCACATTTTGAACTTGGTGGCTATGTTAATAAACAAAATTGTCGTATCTGGAGTGAGAAAAATCCACGAATTATTCATGAGAAACGTATGCATCCTAAACGAGTTACTATTTGGTGTGCATTATGGTCAAATGGTGTAATTGGACCTTACTTTTTTGAAAATGCTGCAGGTGAAGCGGTAACTGTCGATGGTGATCGATATCGTCGGATGATAACCGAATTTTTATGGCCTGAATTAATGAATATTGATCTAGAGGATATGTGATTTCAACAGGATGGCGCACACGAATCAATTGATTTATTGAGAGAAAAATTTCCTAGACGTGTAATCTCAACAAACGGTGATGTTAATTGGCCACCAAGATTATGTGATTTGACACCGTTAGACTATTCTTTGGGGTTATGTGAAAAGTCAGGTTTATAAAACAATACACAATCAATTCCTGCTTCGAAAGATTAAATTATTCGTGTCCTTGGTGAGACAGAGCCTCAATTATGTCAAAATGTCATTGAAAATTTAAAAAAAAAGAGTGGACGTCTGTGAAGCTGCAAGAGGAGGCCATTTGGCAGATATTATTTTTCGCATATAAATGTCGTAACTGATACTTCAATTACCAATAAAAAGTTTTTGAAAGTGGATGCAAATTATGTGTTTTATTTATTCTTTAAAAAAACCGCGAAATTTGAAACATCCTTTATTGTATGACTTTGTATTGTATGTCTAAGAGAAGAGCTAAAAGCCGAATTTCATATAAAATCAAAACCCTGGCTGTCTAAGCATATCATTATAGAATATCCAAAGCATACTCTTTATAAACGAAAGTATATTTTTGCACTCGCTAGTCACAAAACAGTAATAAAATACAATTATTATAACGTTAATTTGAAGTAGATTTCGTTAACTAAAATTTGTAAATTCCGCGATACCTGTTAAAAACTATTTTAAAAAACAATTACTCCATCTATTGTCTGTATTCATAACTGTTCACTCAATGTAAATAATATAGATAACCATACATCGTAACTATAAATGAAAATATAACCTAAAAATCAATGAGTCGAATGCAAATACAATATGTCACTTTTAGGTTAATATTGCGTTTCAATTAGAATTGAAAATAATTGTAGTTGCACAAAAAATTAACATAAAAGTTTGATATCCAGTGTTTAATAATTTTAGTATTTATTACTTTATATTAATACAAATTATGTACGACAAATGAAATAAAATTGATACTGGTCGTTAGTGCCAGTTCCTATGGTTGAACTATCGTGTAATATGTTAAAAAATGAACTGATTGTCCTTATTAAATTATTTTTGTTTATTATTTTTTTATAATTTTTAAATTCTATTTTAAATAAGATATCTATAAAGAATATCATTACGTAAATAAATATAATAATACTCAACTTGTATTCTAACATGTTATATTTTTATTAACTTCTAAAATATTCAAATTATAAATAAATTTTGTTTTGAAATAATAAGCAAATTTTTATTCTAATTTTAGTAGAATTAAATAAACATCAACATCAAATCAAAATAAAATTATCATAATTTAAATAATTATTCTTTAGATTAATATACCTTATTTTAAATAAATTTCGTTCATTTCGGTACACAATTACCCTATTTCCGTTAATCAAGGCATTAGTTGACTCAATGTCATTCCACTTCTTTGTTCTTTTGGGCAAATTCAAAGGTAGTACTTCCCTTTTACTTAATTTCCAAATATATTGTCTATTAATTTATCAGTCTGACTTCCAGATATACTTTGTAAAGTATTAAAACTTTTATTTTATAACACTTTATATTCAAAATAATTATAAATTCCGTACTTGGATCACTTCAAAGATAGCATTATGATAATGGGTGTTTTTAAGCTGCATGAGAACTATCGATATCGATAACTATGGTTTGGTAGCTGATAATGTCAAACTGTGTTGACGTTTCTGTTCAGTAAGGTTTGGCAAGTCATCATGAATCGTTTAACGCCAGAACAACGCTTCCAAATTGTGGAAATTTACTTTGAAAAAATATATCTGTTCGCGAAGTTCATAGAGCATTTCGTCCATTTACGGTCAACATAATCGGCCTAGTGAGCAAACAATTCGTGCAGTTATTGATCGTTTTCGTACTAATGTTACTCATCTCGATTCAAAATCATCAACACGACAAAGAAATGTGCGTACAGAAGAGAATATTGCTGCTGTAGCGCGAAGTATTGAAGAAGACGCCGAAATGTCGATTCGTCGTCGTTCTCAACTTGTTGGCCTCTGTCCTTCGACTACGTGGAAAATTTTACGTAGGGATCTTTGCTTACATGCCTATAAAATACAGATCGTGCATGAATTGAAGCCAAACGACCTTCGTTTGGGTCGCATTTTTGCTGATTGGGCTCATTTGAAACTGGCCGAAGATGAGGATTTTTATCAAATAATTGTGTTTAGTGATGAAACTCATTTCTGGTTAAATGGCTACGTCAATAAGCAAAATTGCCGTATTTGGAGCGAAGACAATCCTCAAACTGTTAACGAATCGCCATTATATCCATTAAAATTGACTGTTTGGTGCGGTTTACACGCTGGCGGCATCATCGGTTCTTATTTCTTTCGAAATGAGGAAGGAACTGCCGTTACGGTGAATGGCGAGCGCTATCGAGCCATGCTGACTGAATTTTTGCTTCCAAAAATTAGTCAGCTAAACATCGACGACATTTGGTTCCAACAAGACGGCGCAACTTCCCGTACAGCGCGCTTAACAATCGATTTATTGCAAAATCAATTTGGTGACAACTTTATTTCCAGAAGTGGTCCGGTTCACTGCACCCCTCGTTCGTGCGATTTAACACCTCTGGATTACTTTTTATGGGGCTATATTAAGTCATTAATTTATGCCGACAAACCAGCAACTCTTAAAGCATTGGAAGCCAATATTCAAGCCACCATTGACGCCATACGGCCAGATTTATTGAAACAAGTAGTCAAAAATTGGACTGATCGAATGGACCATGTAACTCGTAGCCGCAAAAATAAATCCCATGGAATTATCTACTAGATTAAGATAAAAAAAATTCCATTCCAACAATATTTCTGTCTTGTATTATCATATTTAAAGTTCTCGAGCTCTTAAAAAACGCCCGTTATTTACTTTATATCACGTATTTGAATTTTCGAAGGTCTCAAAAACAATATTGAAGTCGTCATTAATCTAACTTTTTTGGTTCACTTTTAATAGAATGAAGAATTTGAGAGGCTATGCCAAAATGTGAAATTTTTGTATATATAAATGGAATATCTCTAAAATTGGAATAGTTTTACTATGAACAATAGAAAAGATTGTATTCTGTTACATCAGAGATATTGTTTTGCGTGCTACAATGGCGAAATTCAAAATTTTTTATTCTGACGAAAATATCAGGTTTTTTTAAAGGGGCATACTTGCAAAATTGGTAATTTTGAAAAGTTAATATGTATTGAAAAATGTTCGTGTGCTAATTAATAGTTTCGAAGATCTCAAAAACAATTTTGAAATCGAAATTAACCTAGCTTTTTTAGTTCATTCTTAACAGATTGAAAAACCCAAGGAACTATGTCGAAGTGTGAAATTTTTGTATATGTAAATGGATTATCTCCAAAGTTTGAATAGTTTTACTATGAACAATAGAAAAGTTTGTATTCTGTTAAATCAGAGATATTGTTTTGCATGCTACGATGGCGAAATTCGAAATTTTTTATTTTGACGAAAATATTAGGTTTCTTGAAGGGGTATACTTGTAAAAATTGGTGATTTTGAAAAGTTATTGTATATTAACATTTGTTCGTATGATAAGAGTTTCAAAGGCTTTAAAAAAGTCTTTGAAGTAGAGATTAATTTTGCTTTTTTGGTTTAATCTTGACATAATGAAAAGCCCAAAGAATTATGTAAAAATGTGAAATTTTTGTATATGTAAATGGATTTTTTCCTAAACTTTGAATAATTAATAAAAATTAGTAAAGTTCTTATTCTATTAGATAAGAACTATTGTTTTGCGTGCTACGATGGTTAAATTCAAAATTTTCTTTCAAAATCGTCAATTTTAAAAAGTTAATGTATATTAAAAATGTACGTGGGCTAATGGTTTCGAAGGTCTTAAAAACGATTTTGAACTTGCGCTTTTACTATTTGTGTAATTTTAACAGAAGCTTTGGAGAAAAGAAAGGTCTGTGCAGGTTTTGTATCTCAATTAAATGAGGACCAAGGAATCGCTCGTCTAGAGGATTGACGACATATCTTTAAAACTTCTGAAAACGACTCAGGCTTTCTTGATTCCATCATAACTGTTCATAAAACATGATGCTTTAAATATGACCTTCAAACTAAGCATTAATCTGCAGAAAGAAAGGAAAATCTGGCCAAAACCAAAGAAATTGTGTTTTCAGAAGTCAAGAGTTGATTACTTCTTATGATTCAAAAGAATTGTTAATGAAGAATATGTTTAGGTGTTTTACATTGTGGTCAAAAATTCTTTGAGTTAGATCCAAATGACCGGAAAACAGCTGCTTTTATTGCATGATAATGCACCATCGCACAAGAAAAAAGTTCGTGAAATTTTGAACAAAAAGACAAATTTGTCTCGTCGACCATCTAACGTATTCGCCAAATATATGACCGTACGAATATTTTCTTTTTCCTAAATTGAAAACTACAATGAAAGGAGCGTTTTATGAAGACGTTACAACCATTCAAGTAACCATGACACAGGTGCTACAGAACATTTCGAAAAGTGTGATTAAAAAATCTATGCATGCATTAGTTCACTGTATCCGAGACGTTGTATTGATTCTAGTGGACCCTTTTTAAATGAATATTAAGTTCCAAACATAATGTGTGTTTTATTGCATAATTAAATGGGTTATTTGTCTAATATGTGTACTTTGTAATTTAAAATAGTGCATAGTAATGATTTTATAGTTTACGATGATATATAATAAAGTAAATGCATTTAAAACAAGAATTGATTTACATTAGTTATTTAATTTTCATATAAATTATAAATGAACTTATAATTGAATGAATATTTTATGTTTTAAAGCCTTCACGCAATAGCAGACAGTACAGAATTTATCCACAAAAGTTTAAACGGTACTATTTTAAATGTATATAAAGCGAACGTTCAAACCACGATAATGTCCATATTTACATATAAATATCGCCACGTTTTCTGACATAACGGGAAACCCTGCGGTTTTTGTCTAGGTTTTAGATTTTAAACATATAAATCATATAATATATTTCACACGTTTGTTCATTAACAGATATGTATTTCATATAAAAATAGAGCTAACCGCAAAACAAAACGACAAAATTGTATACAACGCCACCTATTCAAGAATGGATAAAATAGGCAATAGAAACTGATTATAAGAGCGTTTTAAGAACTGATACGTATATGTAAATATCTGGAAATTAATTCGTAACTCGCCAATAAAACAGATAATAAAACTTTCAATTTCCATAACATGTTTACATAATTTTCCGGGTCGGAGAATTACGTAAAGTAAAGAACGACCAACTTTCACGTTACTTTAATATATTTGCAATATTTTCGTTTAATTTTTCTTCTATTTATCATCGTCATATTGCATAGAAAGCACTCTAAATAACTTGACGTCTAAAAAATACGAACCCACGCGAGCATTTCAAGGCGCACGCCCATGGTCTATCCAATTCAATAGGGCCAGGACAACATAAATACTACAGAACTATTGATTAGCTGTACAACGCGAAAAACATTTTTATTGAGTTAAACGTTGTAGTTTTGTGGATCTACTTCTGGAATACGCACAGCTAGATTATACATGTGTTAAACACACACACACACACAATCTACTTTAATACAAAAGAAAAATACAGTAATCAATATATCAGACAACTGTCAAAATTTCGTTTATTTCTCTAGATTTTTAAATGCAAACAGTAAATCGATAGACACTGCGAGGAATTTATCGGAACGAAACGGAATTTGAAATTAACAAAGTGTCAATAAATCCGGTGGAAAATGTTTATTGATAAAAATATTACAATCATGTGTCTATATTCATTGGTTTTAAAAACAGATGCCGAATGAATTGATTCTGTGTTATTACCAGCGGCACCGATACTATTCTATTAGTGACATACAGAAATTTAAATACCTTAAATTTATATGGGGTCGTTTATGAGTATTCCTGGAACTTCATATCTAATACAAAAACACATTTATTCGAAGAGATAAAGTTCTCGTTTACACGCCCAACTCACTTAGAAGTTCGACTGATGTGCAGCGCTACCCGACGGTAATATACCGAATTATATCTCATAGGCGCGCAATTATACGATATTACAAGTTGTAAAATAGCGTTTTATTTCCCCATTTCATATTCCAACACGTTTAATATTTCTCCTTTAATACAACGACTATTCATCGTTCCAATAGAAAAGTATGGACGAGTTGGTGTTTTATTTTTAACGTCCGCCATATAATATGGATTAATTGTGTTACTAAGTGGTGACGAGCTGCTTATGGTTTTGAAAACTAATTCCTACGATGGGGATCTGTTTATGTTAAAATGCTTAAGAGTTTATAAACATTCCTTTATGGTGATAAGATAAATTATCAATTTATTGTGTAGTAATTGGTGTCTTCGTAATAAAGACGATGTTTAATTAAACAAATTAGAAATAATCAATTTAGATCCGATGGAGAAATTGACATTCGATCTCATTGGGCTTTTTGTAAATAATAACAATAACGATTGTACTTATTTATTGTACCATTTTTAGTTACAATAAATGAAAGCGATCTGCAAACTAAAACCAAGCATATTTACAATGAGTAAGACCAATCTAAATTTATTAAGGGAACTCTTAGTATATAAGCAATATGCTTCCGAAAACGGTAAAAAATTGATTTAGTGGCACGTCTGACAACTATCTGCTTCCTAACTTCAACATCTAAAACAGAAGAACATAAAAATACACATGTAAAGTGTTTCTAGTCAACCAGAGGGTCTATTGCCAAACGGATACAATTGTTGTTTCGCGCATGCGCACTGAATACCTACATCTGTTGGTTTATCGCAGACGCCAGTACGATTGTACTTATTTATTGTACCATTTTTAGTTACAATGAATGAAAACGATCTGCAAACTAAAACCAAGCATATTTACAATGAGTAAGATCAATCTAAATTTATTAAGGGAACTCTTAGTATATAAGCAATATGCTTCCGAAAACGTAAAAAATTGATTTAGTGGCACGTCTGACAACTATCTGCTTCCTAACTTCAACATCTAAAACAGAAAAACGTAAAAATACACATGTAAAGTGTTTCTACTTAACCAGAGGGTCTATTGCCAAACATAGACACAATTGTTGTTTCACGCATGCGCACTGAATACCTACATCTGTTGGTTAGTCGCAGACGCCACTATGGACAATTTCGTTCATACTTATGTTTGTTTGCGCATGTTTAAAATGCCTCAGACAACTGAAAATTCTGCGGAGTATTGTGATTCGTTTTCTGCATACAAAAGACGTGTGAGCAAAATTTATCGAAGTCAAGTGCACGAAGAAAATACTATGGGCAGCGAATGCTACGAAAATGAGTTAGAACGTTTAAAAATGACTGTACTAATGTTAATGATCAGGAGTGTGATGGGCGACCGTCACACAGTGGGTCCAAACACATGAATTCTTGGACATTATTCTCTTCACGTACTATTTAAAGTTTCATAATTCAATTTACCAGCAATCTCTACATCTAATAAGAATATATTAATAAAAGAAGATTAATTTTGAAATATAGTTATAAATGTAGTACATTACGAAGAAGTATTTATGCTGCAAGCAGAGGTACTGTGCTTGTTTATAAAAAAAGATTTATTGTACATTATATCATTGTATTACACGCACGTATATATAACATTAGTGGTGATCAAATTCATCGTCCGAGCTTTCGTCATCTGTGCCTTTAAAATATTCTTCAAGCGGTAATACAGTGGGCTCTTCCAGAAACTTAATCGTTTCTTCGCTTAATGATGATATGATTTTCGTAGGCAATTTACTGATGGAAGAAATTGAAGGATCCGAGCCAATCAACAACAAATGAAATACATCCCATATTGTTTCTTCGCGTGAGATTTTTCTCGAAACTCCTTTCTATATCAATCTGGTACGTGGACTTCCGCGGTCGTGGTCCATGCTATCTGCTTCTGAGCGTCCGAGCTGGAACCGCGTCACTGGTATAACTGCCGAGTTTCAGTTTCAGTGTGACAGACAGTAGCAGTAGTTGAGCCCAGAAGATGTCCCATACGGGTGGGTACGAAACGTCGGCAATTATACCAGTGACGCGGTTCCAGCTCGGAAGCCCAGAAGCAGATAGTACCCTTTCTATATCTTCTAATATCTTTGTTGCGAACTTCTTGTGCGTCCTCGCTTAGTTTTAGTTGGCCAATATTCCCTAAATTTATTTGAATTTATTACATAACACAAGATGCCTCCAATATAACTATAGATTAAATCAAGAAAGTTTGCCGGTGTATGAATTACGCTGCAAAATACGAATATGTACCGGCATTTGTCTAATTCATCCGTAGTCACATGTGCTGAAGAAAGAAAGGGCGTAAACGTTTTTCTAGAGTTAGGCTCTACATCTTATCAAGAAATCGTGAAAAAGAGAAACAGACGTATGCATAGCATGTGTATTATACACGATTTCGATACAGAAAAACGATGAAAAAGCAATACCTCCTAATTTCGTTTAATCAAACGAATCTACAAACGAAAAAAACAGATAAACGTTAAAAAAATCATTCAAATGTTAATAATACTCTGTTTACTACGGGTTCCGAGGAATTTACCTATCTTCAGGTAAATTTGTGTTATTAACAAATGGTTGTCTGTGCATTTTCCGTAAAATTCCAATATAGAAAGATAATAAAAAAGCAATACCACTTTCTTTCGTTTAAACATACAAATCTGAGAAGGAAAGAACAAGGTCGCGTCAGCAGAAAGCCTTAACCCGCTACTGTTTATAACGGTAATGGACAGGATAATGAAGAACACAAGGAAAGGAATAGCAAGGCTCCAGACAATCATAGGATACAGACGAATGCTACCTATACAACAAGATGGAATACTATACGCAGATGATATAATGTTAGTCGCGGATACAAGAAGAAAAATTGAGACGCTAGTTGACGTACGAATAGAAGAAATAGAAAGAATGAAGATAAAGGTCAATATAAAAAGAGCAAAATATGTGGTAATAAATCAGAAAACACCAAAACATCAGAGGAGATAAAGTGAAAGGGACAACAATAATACCTAGGAGCTATGATATAGGAGGATGGAAAGGTAGATCTAGAGATAGCAAACAGAGTAACACTGAATAATACAATATTTGGGAAAAAAGAAATCGAAACACAGGTAAGGGTCCAGGTACAAGACAAACTAAAAATGTGAACGCTGTTATACGATGCGAGTTCTGGTGAGTACAAATAAACAAGAGAGTGCGACAACAGCAGCAGAGATGAAACAATTGAGAAAAATAGAAGGATAGACAAAGATGGATAAGATAAGAAATGACATTAAACAGCGGCTAAATCAAGAGGATAAAGGAAAGCAAGAGAATATCGAACTGGTTTTGGACACATAATTCGAATGGACAATAACCAACTGGCGGAAAGATTAATGTAAGCAAGGACAGGAAGGAAAAAGGAGGAGAGGGAGACCGAGAAAGACATGGATAGAGTAGATAGAAGAAATGGGAAAGCGAAAGGCGAAAATACTAAATGAAATGAAAAATACTAGCCAGTGATCAGAAAAACTTAAGAGAGGGATGAAAGCATGAACAGAGGAAAAATCTGACGCCCTCATGGAGCAAATGGAACAGAAGAAGATAATGCAATTTATAGCATATTAGTAGACTCTCTGTGGTCTTATGGTAAGACACATGTCCAACAAGCATGAGATCGTGAGTTCGAGTCTCACCGAAAAGCAGGAAATTTTTCCAAATGTTTCAGCAACGTATATACGATGTAAAAGGCAGTAAGAATTAGAATTCTACATGTCTACACTTGCCGTTTGTAAACAGGCCTCATTTATTCATTAAAGATTACACATGTATATATACACGATTACGTGCGTTTCACGATGTAAGTTAATGAAAACTCGAAATTTGCTGTTCATTACGCCGCATTAATTAAGGCAGAAATTAATGAAAAAATTATGCCCTCGGAAGGGATTCGAAACCCTGTCCTCTGCTTATCGCGCAGCAAATTTCAAATTTCATGTCTTCTAATTATGTTAAGAGTGTACTACATAATTGAGAGATTTTTTTTAATTAATAAATGACATGTAAAACAAATATGACGTTATGACGTTTCCAATAAACCCATATATTACCATAAAAGTATAAGCAATCTAATAAGTATAAAAGACACGCGCTTTTTAATATCATAACATCTAAATATGGTAATCGTAATTGATATTGTAGTGACGTCCACTTGTTCCGAAGAAAATATTTAAACCATTTAACGACAAGTGAACATCGATCGTGGGCCGGCATAACATTTGGTGTCCACGGCCGGCCTACTATGTAATTGAAAGTAGTTTTTGTGACTGCTAAAAGCAGTTAGTAGGTGGCGTGAATTAGGACGCTGTTTGTGTACGTATGGTTTATAAACACGGATGCAGATGTTTTAAATTGTACCGACAAAAAAAAAACAGTAATACGCTGGAACTAAAATGCATTCGGTGATAAATACGGAGATCACTTTTTTTTAATGTTCACCACTTATGGATAATATGTAACAGAAACTTAATCGTTTCTTCGCTTAATGATGATATGATTTTCGTAGGCAATTTACTGATGGAAGAAATTGAAGGATCTGAGCCAATCAACAACAAATGAAATACATCCCATATTGTTTCTTCGCGTGAGATTTTTCTCGAAACTCCTTTCTATATCAATCTGGTACGTGGACTTCCGCGGTCGTGGTCCATAATTTGAAATGTAGTTGCTTCTAACCACTTGCGTCCGAGCTGGAACCGCGTCACTGGTATAACTGCCGAGTTTCAGTTTCAGTGTGACAGACAGTAGCAGTAGTTGAGCCCAGAAGATGTCCCATACGGGTGGGTACGAAACGTCGGCAATTATACCAGTGACGCGGTTCCAGCTCGGAAGCCCAGAAGCAGATAGTACCCTTTCTATATCTTCTAATATCTTTGTTGCGAACTTCTTGTGCGTCCTCGCTTAGTTTTAGTTGGCCAATATTCCCTAAATTTATTTGAATTTATTACATAACACAAGATGCCTCCAATATAACTATAGATTAAATCAAGAAAGTTTGCCGGTGTATGAATTACGCTGCAAAATACGAATATGTACCGGCATTTGTCTAATTCATCCGTAGTCACATGTGCTGAAGAAAGAAAGGGCGTAAACGTTTTTCTAGAGTTAGGCTCTACATCTTATCAAGAAATCGTGAAAAAGAGAAACAGACGTATGCATAGCATGTGTATTATACACAATTTCGATACAGAAAAACGATGAAAAAGCAATACCTCCTAATTTCGTTTAATCAAACGAATCTACAAACCAAAAAAACAGATAAACGTTAAAAAAATCATTCAAATGTTAATAATACTCTGTTTACTACGGGTTCCGAGGAATTTACCTATCTTCAGGTAAATTCGTGTTATTAACAAATGGTTGTCTGTGCATTTTCCGAAAAATTCCAATACAGAAAGATAATAAAAAAACTTAAAAACTTGCAATATTTATTTTCGAAGTTGAAATAAATTAATTCAAAGAAATATTATGTCAATATTATTGATTTTGAAATGTTACTCAAAAATTGTCGTTTCTTCATTTTGTCATAAATGTAATTGTATATTTACTATAACACAGCAACAAATCCTACATTTTTTGAAGTCGAGCGCGTCGTAATTCTCTTTAAAGCATTAAGCACATTGTACAGTAATTTATGTGTTATACCAGGTGTCCCATGACATAATTATCACAGATTAAGAATGTGTTATAATTTATTTCACGAACAGATAGACTAATAAATATGTGTGATGAGCACGTGATCGCTTTTTGATTGGTTAAACATATATAAACATTGTGAATATGAAGTCTTTTTCGGACACAAGCGCAACATGTGTTGCAGCTGAGTTTGTTTTGAACAAGTTTGAGGTTATATTATAGTTTCTGTCGTTATAGTCCATTCGGTTAGAAAATGGTACATTATATCACATGTGCACAATGAACCAGTTTTAGTAAACGTCCCTCTGTTACTAGGCAATGGACAGTGGCGTTCTAATTTATTCACCAATTTTGATACTGTATTTAGTACATATACCTAACCTATAATTAAAATTAAATTTGTAAAGCACGTAGAGTCGGTATTTCAAAAAACACATATCAAAAAATTTTAAGAGAAAGTGAGCTTGTTGAGGCTGCTTCTGGTCCTTCTTTCAGTACCTCTCAAAGAAGAGACGTTGATTAAATTACAAACTTAATGCAGTCACCTCTGAAATCATAAGAATCATTCGTAATTTTTATATTCTTGACTAAGGAGCACGCCCTCTTTAAACTATAAATAATAACAACATAATTAGTTGAAATGGTTGTTAATTTACATATCGGTATGTTAAATAAAAAATCAATTGTCCTGCGTGCTGTGTGCGAACTTCCATTGTCTTGGTGGAGGATGATTCGTCGTTTCAGCGATAACTTACGACAAACAAATAAATGGTTTTATACAAATCAGCAGTAACAATTCTATGATTTTGTAGAGGAATTGTTGCTATATGACCTGCTTTCGAGACGAATGTGGCGATCATCTACTTGGTGACCCTTCAGAATGGATGACTTTTGTCGGCTTTTCTTCACCTTGGCACACCCAAACAGACGACTGGCGTTTATTTTATGGCTCAGAGTTTTTTGACACCAATTTACTCTAGCTGCTTTCTGTTCTTCAGTCAACAGATCCGTTAACCAACGGGAAACTAATTTTTTATACAGAGTTTTATTTTTTACCATCTTTATGCAAAATTTTTTGGATTGAGGTCTTTGAAATTTCCAATAATGTTTCAATCTGTCGATCTTCGCTGATGAGCGACTGCCGTTTTTGGTGAACTTGCTCTTGGACCATCGCTAAGACTAATCCGTCCACGTTTGAATTCTACATACCAACGACAAATTGTTGACTGATGTGGTGCTTCATTGTCGAAAATAGAAACCAACTCGACGAGCCATTCCTGTTGAGGTAATTGTCTTCGAAAACTATAAAAAATTATTGCGCGAAAATGTTCTCGGTTTAATTCCATTTTCAACTAACTTATCAACTTTGACAGTTTGTTATAGCTGCAATACTACACCTATCGCACTGAATCTTTGTATTTTGGTTAACTAAAGATGGAGGTTAATTTTTAGTACTGACGTTTGATTAGTGGCGCTCTCTATGTTCTACTAGGCAAAACTTAACAGACATCCCTCGTATATTATTGAAGTAGCAAAACAAATTTACTATTGTATATTAAATATAATTTCTACTTCCATGGCATCAAGTGCCTGATGAATATTATTTAATGATTTATCTTCTTTAGAAAATTATATAAATAAAGGACTAGTAAAAACAATGAATCAAGAGTAGGCTACTTATCCAATTTAATTCTCTAGCTAATTTTTGACTAATTATTTTAGATAGTTTACCTAGTATTTATTTAATTTACCCACATTATTTTCCCCAGTATATGTACAGAAATGTGAATAGATATTGCAATGATAACGATTTGTTTACTGCAATACTATACTCGTTGAAAAAATTTTTAAGTTAAGAATTTAAAGTTGATAATTTTTATTGTTTTGTTATGTTTTAGTGAGCATCGCTTAGTCTGTATTCTATTAATATATATGAATTCCTTTTTATTACTGATTCTATTATATTTCTTATAGAATATTCGTATAATTTTTCCTTTTCTATACGCTGTGTCTCTCATATGCATTGTATACATTGTTTGATTGTTGTAAGTACACATTACCCTGTAATTAGCAGTTAGACTGCTGTTGGATAATAAAGCATTATTAAGCTACTTTAAATTATCTGAAATATAAAAAATCGTAACTAAATACTAACAAACAAGCGACGTCAATAATTATGGACGCCCTCGTAATTGTAATACCCCACATATGAATAAAATTTTCCAATATTCACTTGTTATTATGTAGCAATATTCATTTAATCTGTTGTAAAATTGCTGAAAGGGATTAATTCATTATCTGCTTTATCCATTATAAGATATTTTATGGCAGAGAATAATTACTTTATTGCCAAAACTTATACTTCGCTATCGTCGAACAAGTAGAAATAGCACTAATGAAATCAGACATCGCCGCCGAGAGAGACTCGTGATGGGGCTGCGAATAAAAAACGTCCGGTCAGATCATAAAACACCCCTCCTCATACGAACGAGAGATGACGACGTTATGACTTCGGAATTCGTGAAGTCACATCGCACTCTTCCGACCGATGCAGAATTGCATCGCTAAATGCACACACTCGCACGAGCAATAAAGTGTTCTTACAGTGCACGACCATAAATAACCCATTAAGGAGAAGGGAGTCGCGAAATTCCCTTTTTCGAGGATGGGGGATGAGGGTGGTCGTGCGGTGCTCCTTTTGGGGTGGGCGACAGCATCGTCCGCTTGACAAACGATGTCTCTCCGGGACTGTTCATGCGAAAATTCTGTCTTGTCAACTGAGACCATAAACCGATGTCTGACAAATAATGCGTGGATCACGCAGCACTGTAGATCTTTCGCTGCTCTAACCGGATGTAGATGTAATTTGCAAGAATGCGATCTTTGAAACTTAGAGATTGATATACATACATATGCATATAGAGGAGATAATAATTATTAAGAAGGTTGATACAGTGTACAGTTTTATTAAACAGTCATTTTTTTTGTTCTAATTTATGTACGTATTTTTTTTCATGTTGATTCTGAAAAAATCTTGAAAAGAAAGGAATAATAATAACACTGGGAAACACAAATTTCGTAGACCTAAATCTGATACTAGTTTTTGACTAAATTTTGGTACCTGAATCCAAAAATGGCCCAAGTTTGTGTCTATCACGACAACTTTTAAGCTACCGGACACTCTCTCTTTGTCCCAAAAAATTATACAAAATATGCGTACAAAGAAAAATAAAGGAAAACTACCAAATATACTCTTCGTAGAGAATAATTTTATTCATACAATGGCTATATATAGTTTGTGCTCATACAAGTAGTAAAGTTCTTTTACCAAACGGTAAACATACATATTATTATTGCCACCTTTTTATTTGACTAATATATTATCAAATACTATACGAGGATAGTTTGACAAGTAGTGAAAATGACACATAGGTGACGCTCTAATTGGTGAAACATATGCACTGTAATTTATATATATATTTATATGTTTACATTCCGATATTTAGATAAGTCGGTTGATTAGTTTATTTTTGACAGCTGATTGAAAAAGAAGCAACACGTCGTTTTGTTAAAATGAAAAAAGCAGAGTATCGTGCGGTGATTAAATACTTCGTAATTAATGGTATGAAATCTACCGAAATAAAAGATGAGTTACGGGAAACAGGTGAATCTGCTCCATCATCCGCCACAATAAGTAGATGGGTAAATGAATTTAAACGTGGTAGAACAAGCTGTGTTGTTGAAGCGCGCTCTGGAGCACCCAAAATCGTGACTTCTAAGGAAATGATTATAAAAATCCATAATATTATTACGCAAGATCGACGACTCAAAGTGAGAGAGATAGCAGACATGGTAAACATTTCAACAGAAGGCGTACAAAGAAAGCGAAAACCACTTTTTCGGCAAACAAGGTGATGGCGTCAATTTTTTGGAATTCAAAGGGCGTTTTGCGCATTGATTACCTTCAGAAAGGTGCCACAATAAACGGACAATATTATGCAGAACTTCTACAAAAATTAAATGTCGAGATTCGTGCTAAACGGCCAGGAATGGCAAAGAAAAAGATTCTGTTTCACCAAGACGCTCCCTCGCATACCAGCACTCTTGCGATGTCCAAAATCCACGAGTTGCATTTCCAATTAGTAGTAGGGATCTAGGCCTTTCCAACTTCCACTTTTTGTCAAAATTGAAAACGGCACTAGGTGGAAAGAAATTTTCGTCTAACGACGAGCTTATCATCTTCGTAAATAAGTATTTTGCAAGCCTTCCGGAATCGTATTTTAGAGATCGTATAAGGGCATTTGAGCACCGTTGGAATAAATGTATTGCTCTTTTAGGAGAATATATTGAAAAATAAAAATTATTTTGTATTTAAAAAATTCGTTTTTCTTTTCCATTCTCACTACTTGTTAAACTACCCTCGTATATAGCAAATTATAGCTAATACGTACTATAAACTATGAAATAATTTTTACAATTTACATTACAATTAAATTTTGTGCAATAAAACTTGATTTAAAGTGTAGTGTTTGTATAATAAACTATCATTTATTAAAAAAAAAATTTAATTCAAAACGTTTTGTTCAATATTAAGAATGCATTATTATTAGAATACTAGAAATGTTACTTTTCATATCCCGACGTGGATGGAAAACATCGTCAATTCTTTAGATTATTAATTTAAGTATTACGACAAATAAAAACAATACGAGGTGTATGAAACAGATCGTATAAATATTTATACATTTTATTTGTAATAAAAGAGATATTTTTGTAGTTTTGCAGTTATAGTTTCTTAAGTTTTTATTATTGAAAACTTACAAAACTATGTCGTACTTTCACTTTCCATTCCATTGCAGTATTTAACATATTAAAGGTTCCAGAAAAATATAATATAAAGTAAGAATTAAGTAACAGACAAAAGAAATATTTTAAAACTAATATAAGATTTATACAATTAACAAAGAAAATTTTGCAAATTGATATATTTGTCAATTACAATTTTTTTTCCATTTACGTATTGTTGTATTTTGTATAACTGTTACAATTTATATTAAATTTTCAAGCTAATGAATCAAGAATTAGCAAAAGCAAGCTACTTACCGATAACTCAACTGCGTCCGAGATTTCTCTCAATGTAAGTCCGGATTCCCGCAAATGTATGATTTTTGATCGCTTTTCCAACTTTGAATCAGTTTAATCATCTAATCTTGTCAAAAATTAAAAAAATTCTAAATAAACTTCCAAACTTTCATTTAAAACTAACAACTAAAGGTAATTTTTGTGGTTGATTGAGAACCATTGAGAACCAAAATGTACACAATGTACATTTTGGTTCTCAACGGCACGGATCACGTACGGAGTTTGTTTTCGAATGGGTGTATTTCGCCGTAGCTTATCAGGTGCGACACTTTTTAATTATCTGCTGATGATGACAACTTAGTTGTCGAAATACGTATACAGAATTCGAAAATTAATGTGGCAAGGGGTTATATTTCAACCTTCAGTGATTAACGACTAAAGGCACGAAAAAAGGTAAAATCGTAAAAAATTATGTATAAAATAGAAACGGAACGATTATGCTCAAATCGAAGTGTTTCAACTAAAATCGAAGATAGTAAATAATAAAAAAATATTTCAAAAATCAAATTGACTATTGTGTGTTATTGAAAACTTACAAACTGAAAATCATCAAAAATACACTTAAAATACATACCCCAGGCTAGGTAAATCCAAGAAATTGGAAAACAAACGGATTACAGAAATAGTTTATAATGCTTGTTCATACATACATAAGGGGCTGTGAATTATCGTCTCTATTCAACCTATAACAAATGAGTTTTTAGGCTCATACATACGAGGAATCTATCTGTTATCGTATATCATTGTTGGTTACATAATTAACAGGCGCAGGAGTCATTAATTTTGAATCTGATTGTACATAGACTTCCGCGGTCGTGGTCCATACTATGTTCTTCTGGGCGTCCGGGCTGGAACCGCGTCACTGGTATAACTGCGGACGTTTCGTACCCACTCGTATGGGACATCTTTAGGGCTCAACTACTGCTACTGTTTGTTTCACTGAAACTTAGTTTCTCAGTTTTCGCGGTTCCATCCCGGAAGCCCAGAAGAAGATAGCACTGATTGTACATATTATCTTCTTTTTTGGGGTACTATCTAGCACTGTTTCTGTATGTAAAAATCTATGTAGTAAATTACATTTTATTACTTATTACTTTTGTTAGCGGACGCCATGGAGAGTATCTTGAACTGACTATGGATCTTCGGTAAGACAAATAAGTGTAATGGCTTTTGAAAAACTCGTGTACATTAGCAAGTGCTCACTTGGGTTTATCTTCGAAGGTCCTAAAAACGATTTTGGTATCAAAATTTATGTCTCTTTTACTTAAGTAATGGGCTCTTGATATTTATCTCTACTTATTCCCCAAACTTAAACGTATCTTTGTTGGAAGGAAGCTTAGAACAACTTATTTCAGCAAAGTATTTTCATGAGTTTGAAAAAGGTGATAAAAAGGACACAATAGTGCGTTGAAATTGAAAAAAAAGCTGATTGATTCAACTCGTAGGTTTCATTACGACTCTTATTTTACCCCAAATAATTTAAGTATGTAAAAAGTCAGTATTTTGCCAAATAATTTGCGAATACTGTCTTCATACAATTCCTAAAACTCGTTCATATAAATTCATAGATTTGTGAGGGGAAATAACGACTCTCTAACTATAAACTTCGACAGTCACCATATCAACTTAATAGTCTACAATATTCCTCCTCTTGTCCGAAAAAACCAAATAATTTTGGTCAGTTCACGTCCACCGCAAAAAAATCGAATCATTCAATTGGCGTAATAATTTACGAAAAGGTTAAACGGATATACGCACGCATAACCATTTTGTTAAATGAACTGTAACGTATACAATGAAACGTAATGACTCGATAAAGTATAATTTTTCACATTTTTATGGCTCGCTGCGTCAAATTTAATCCGATACAAACACTAAAACTTCGTCAGGATACATCCCGCATTCGAAATGCGGCGTATTGAAACAAACCGATGAAGCGTCCCTTTCAATCATAAAGAAAAACCCCCGCGCATTATACCCACGAGGAAATTTTTAAGCGAAATCATACACAACATGACCGATTGTCAGATATACAAGTCTATTGATAGTAGAGTTTCGATATAACGAAACGGTCTTAAAATCCTATTTTTGTATTATCTAGCACTGGGAGACTGAGGGTTTAATGCATTGTTTTATTGATTTATCTAAACTATGTATGGTCGCATGGAAAAATCACAACTGAAAAGTATGATAAAGATGCCGAAAATAATAATGGAAAGAAACTACTAGAATTCTGTATAGATAACACAGGCCAACACACATTTTGGTGCCTGCGATTTTTTAACTGTTCCTGGATAATTTTTGGATGCAGAATGTAAAAAAGTTCTCAGATTTGGTCTATCAGATCTAGTTTTTGAGATTTTTTTAAAAAATTGTGTATATATTTTACGTTATAACTGTTAGAATATATAATATTACTATTGACAGTTAAAAAAACAAAGACACATGGATTTAAGTATTTATTGCAAAAACAGGACAAAAACTACATAATTACATTAGTCACTAATCACATAAAAATTTTCTTTTATACGACTTTCTAGAATGGAGTTTACTAGGACAGTCTCGCTGAAGGCTCCAGCAGTAGTCCGCCATCATGTGGCTATCCCATCGTCCTTGATAACGATCTTCCATAGTTTTAATATCCTGATGGAATCTTTCCCCGTGTTCTTCACTACAAAAACCTAAGTTTTCTGGAAAACGATCTAGGTGGCTGTGGAGGTAGTGAACTTTTATACTCATGTTACAGCCGAGAATATTAAAATTTGAAAGCATAGTTTCCACTAATTCTACGTAATTCTCTGCTTTATGATTGCCAAGAAAATTTTGTACTACTTGAACAAATGAACACCAAGCGTTAGATTCAGTCTCGTTCATTGATGTGGTGAATTGTGGATCTTTAACAAGTTGCCTTATTTGAGGATCATCAAATATACCAGCTTTTAGTTTTTCCGTGCTAATGCCAAGAAATTTACGTGATAAATACCCAAAACAATTTCCATCTCGATTTAAAGCCTTCACAAATTGCTTCATTAAGCCTAGCTTGATATGCAAGGGCGGAAATAAGATTTTTTCTCTTGCAACCAAAGGTTCGTTGATCACTTTTTGTTTTCCTTGAATAATGACATCTCTTTAAGGCCATTTTTTTTTAACCCAGTGCTCATTTTTATCTCTGCTGTCCCAAAGGCACAAAAAACAAGGATATTTTGTATAATAATTTGTATATCTCTTTATTTGTTGTCCTTTATCAGAAAAAAATATCAATTAACCTGTAACCTGTATCTCAAAAACTAGAGCTGATAGAAAAAATCTGGTGGCATTTTTGGAATCAGCACATTAAAAAACATCAGATGTTAGATTTCCGACACCAATTTTTTTTTTTTCGTTTTGTTACCCTGTGTAATGATTTAATAATAACGAACACAATTGCTAATAAATATATTTAAAATTTTCCATTGTAAACGGATTTAGTTGTTCAAAGAGAGTCTATTCCCCGAAAAAAAGCAATCGTTATATTATTAGGAAAATTTTATTGTCGATTTTGAGTCAGGTATCAGCTATTAGGGTCTAAACATAGATAATGAAATATGTGAAAGTACTACGAACAATACTTAATTTTAGTTGAAATTTGTACGTGCCCATGTTACGAAGTGTACTAATTGTTTTAATAATAAATTACAGGAAATACCGAAATAGTAGCCTTGAGAACAACAATATGACGGATATTTAAAACAAAATGGTTTCCGATTTAGGACAATAGGCAAACGACGTGTTGCAATTGAGTCATTGGGGAAACAAAAATTACATAAAACATTCCGAGATGAAGGACGGTTTATTTGATACCTAGACGAAACTATGACACTCACGATACCATAAAAAAGATTGGATTGATAACTGGTTCAGATAGTACCAAACGTATTGCTTTGCATTCTCTCAACTTACATCATAAAATACTTTCGATGAGGTGTCCTCCGTATTTACTGAATAAAGTTAGGTTTTGGTGCGATGTACACAATATTAATGTGATAAGGAAAAGTGTTATTAGCCTGCTTAGATCCCACACAACTTTTTCTAGAAGATCTTTCACATATAAAATTTATTTTAAGGAATTAATAAAATTAAGGAATAAATAAAATCCTTTGTCTAAATTCCACGCTGTACGAGGGAAACCGTTTATATTTCGGGAACTGGCAACACTGTTAGTGTTGCCTCCGATCTAATGATTGTATCGTGTTTGTCATTTTTGACAATTTATTTACCTCGACAGTTTCTAGAATGTTAGTTATCGATATGCGAGACAGACGCGCTTAGCTTTGTCGTTCAATGCATTTTTGTGCTGAACGGAAGAGGGAGGCTATGATTATTCATTGACAGTTTCTGTTTCTATTGCTGAAAGTAACTTGAAAACTTTATGTCAGCGAAAAAATGGAATTAACTCGCGAACATTTTCGCGAAATTATTTTTCATAATCTTCGGCGTGGATTATCTCAACAAGAATGCATCGACGAGTTGAATTCTTTATATGGTGACGAAGCACCATCGAAAACTACAGTATATCGTTGGTATAGTGAATTCAAAGTAGGACGGCGCTCTTTGGACGATGAATTTCGTGAAGGTCGTCCCACTAATGTTGTTGTGTCGGAGAACATTAATGCGGTGTCTGAATTGATAATGCAAGACCGTCATGTGACATACCGTGAGATCGAGGCATCTCTAGGTATTAGTAACACCAGCGTGCGTAAGATCCTGCATGAACATTTAGCCATTAAGAAGCTATGTTCACGTTGGGTATCACATAATCTGACAACCGCTGAAAAACGGACTCTCGTCGATTGGTGCCAAGAAATGCACAAAAAATGCAAAATGGTGGTGCTTCAAAGAACATTTATAAAGTCGTCATAGGTGATGAATTTAGGATCTATACGTATGAGCCCGATATTAAACAGCAGTCGACTGTCTGAGTAATCCAAGATGAGCCAAAACCAACAAAAGTTGTTCGCATTTGAAGCACATCAAAATAAATGGTCGGCCGTTTTTTCGGGAAAACCGGTCACGTTGCCACCATGTCTTTAGAGACTTATAGAACGGTCAATTCCGAATAGTACACAATTATTTATTTGCCAAAAGTTTTTGATGAAATAATGAAAACAAACCGAAAACGACAGATCATTCTCCACCATGACAATGCGAGCTCTCACAGGTCGGTTCAAACAATTGAATATTTGACCGAGCAAAACATTGAACTGATGAGCCATCTGCCGTACAGCCCTGATCTAGCACCCTGTGTTTTCTTTTTGTTCCCGCACTTGAGGAATAAACTTTAAGAAAGTATGAAAGTAGATCCATTGGATCCACATGGTAGACTGAAGGTTAAACGTTTAGAAACCTTCTTAGAGGAAAATAATTTCTTAGCGAAGAAAGGGGTATCATCATCAGCTTCAGAGTTGCTTGCATCCTTTAAAAAAATAGTTTTAAATTTGGCTCGTCTATTCCGACCGAACTCATAATCACAAAATCGTAATAAATCTTTTAAAATATTTCAGTAACAATACGTAAATTTTACACGATTTTAGTGTCAAGCTTGTCATGTTTTATAGCCTTTCATGAATGACTGTACGCTTTTATAGTCAGTTTCGTTGCATAAACACAAAATTAAAATGCAGCACATTCTGTGCGTATACATTCATGTTTCTGATTCATCTTTCGACTTCTACTGAAAAACATTAGTTTCTTTTTTTTTTGTGGAAAACATCATCGTAAAATGTAACGACCATTCACATATAACAGATAGTTGTTCGGGCCACGGTGTTTTTCCTACGCACAATATATACATACCATATATTTGACTTTTTCTGACGGAGTTTCCGGCGTCAGACTCACTTCCGAAATACGCTCGTTCGAGCGAAACGAAGAAGAGGACGAGAATAAGTTGTTTGCTGGGGATACAAAGTGTATAGCTAAACTTTTATTTCTACATAGATATCACAGGCGTATGAATTATTTATAAGGGAAATTAGAGAGATTGAAGCAAGTATGGGTAATCGACATACGAACAAAAATATATGCCCGTACATTGTGCTGGTATTGATGGATTGCCAATTCATCTAATATATTAGTGCGGGGACTATGGAATCGGTTGGCTAAGTGCCCAGGGCACTGACAGAAATTATTATTTATTGCAGCGGTCCGATGACAATGAGAAATGAAATTGCTTCAAAGGGGAATCGTCCTTAAGAACTGTAAATTCTTGCGTTAAACAACCGAAGGATGTGATTTATAGAAAATATAGCTACTTACAGTAATTTACTTGTAGATAGTAACGGTTATTTTGTCAATAAATATGGATGACTCATAGCGAATAGTAATGACTCTTTGCGAAAATATTGAGCTAAAAAATTTATACACCCGACTCGCCTATTAGCATCACTTTTCGGAGAAATTCATCATTTTATTCTATTTCTGCCGACCTTTTCACGCCGACAGGTGAAATTCGGCTAATTTCTTGTACTTGATTTGAAACTTACAATACCCTGAGTGAATGGTATGAATAAAAAATCCTAAGAAGCATAAAGTCTCTATTCGTAGTACATCCATTTTTTATTTTTTAAAGGTTTAAACCAATGTTTGTCAAAATTTTTTACCTTGGTAACTGGTATTTTTGAAAAATCATTGTATTTTAACAAAAATTTACTTTCTAACAGTTTCGAAGGTCCTAAAAACGATTTTGATGTCAAAAGTTACCTAATGCTTTTGGTCCAACCTTGGCAGAATGAGGAATCCAAAAATATATGTCAAAATATGCACTTTTGGCCATGAAATTTGATTATCTCCAAAATTAGAATGATTTTTCTATAAACAATGGTGAATTTGTTTGTTTCTAGTTTAAAACTATTACTACGAAGGTTAAATTCAAAACTTTTTATTTTGACGAAAAACTCAATTTTTCCAAAGGGGTATACTCGCAAAAATTGGTATTTTTCAAAAGTTTTCGTTAATTAACAAAAGTTTACGCATTGACATTTTCGAAGGTCCTAAAAACGATTTTGATGTCAAAAGTTACCTAATGCTTTCGGCCCAACCTTGGCAGAATGAGGAATCTAAAAACGCATGTCAAAATGTGCACTTTTGGCCGTGAAAATTGATTATCTCCAAAATTAGAATGATTTTTCGATAAACAATGGTGAATTTGTTTGTTTCTAGTTTAAAACTATTACTACGAAGGTTAAATTCAAAACTTTTTATTTTGACGAAAAACTCAATTTTTCCAAAGGGGTATACTCGCAAAAATTGGTATTTTTCAAAAGTTTTCGTTAATTAACAAAAGTTTACGCATTGACATTTTCGAAGGTCCTAAAAACGATTTTGATGTCAAAGGTTACCTAATGCTTTCGATCCAACCTTGGCAGAATGAGAAATCTAAAAACGTATGTCAAAATGTGCACTTTTGGCGGTGAAAATTGATTATCTCTAAAATTAGAATGATTTTTCTATAAACAACAGTGAATTTGTATTTTTCTAGTTCAAAACTGTTACTACGAAGGTCAAATTCAAAATTTTTTATTTTGACGAAAACTCAATTTTTTGAAAGGGATATACTGGTAAAAACTGGTATTTTTGAAAAATCATTACAACACACTGGGCGAGGAAAGTATTCGTTAGTAATAAATGAAATATCAATCAAACGAAACGCTAGATAGAAACCCAGTATAAAAAAAGTATCGCGCCCATCAAGTTTAATAGGCCTGAGAAATCCAGTTTGGCGATACACGTGCTAGAAAATAATCATAGGGTAACAGTGGTTTGTCTATATTTATCAAAAGTATAACTGAGTCCAAACAAGACTCCATGCAGTGGTATAAAAAGGGCACAGCACCTCCCAAGAAATTTAAAGTGTCACAATCAGTTGGGAAACTCATGGCAACGGTATTTTGGGACTCGGAAGGAATATTGTGGATTGATTATAAAGATAAAGGTGTTTCTATAACCGGAGAATATTACGCTTCAATATTAGAGCGACTAAAAGAAGCCATTAAAGAGAAAAGACGGAGAAAATTGACAAAAGGTGTTCTGCTTTTGCACGACAACGCGCCCGTCCACAAGAGCCGCGTTGCGTTAGCTGCCCTGCATAAGGTGGGCTTCGAAATTGTGAATCACCCACCCTACAGCCCAGACATGGCCCCGAGTGATTATTACCTGTTTCCGAAAATGAAAAAAGAGCTGCGGGGTAAAAAATTTACTGCCGATGATGAAGTCAAGGAGGCAGTTTCGGCGTATTTTGCAAATAAAGAGAAATCATTTTTTATGAGGGTATAAATAAATTAATTGAAAGATGTGAAAAATGTATCCGTTTTGCAGGTGAATATATTGAAAAAGAAAAATAATTTGGTTTTTCTATTTCCACCCCTTGTCCCCCATTCCGCGAATATAAAAACGCTCCCTCGTATATGCAGCGATATCTGGTCAATGTAGCTGAAGTCCAACTATACAATTTGAGGAACGCCAACGATTATAGATTACCTTTGGCAACAACAAGTTTTTGACAAAATGTTATATTTTATAAAGGTCTGAAAGTTTTTAATGAAACGCTTCCAGAAATAAAAAATGAAATAAATTATTATGTATTTAAACGTGGGATTATTGATTATGTCAAGAGAAATTTTTTAACAATGTTAAGTACCAATCATTTTTGAATTTAAATGTATACTTTTACTTTAATGTATGTTTTTTGTGAAAAATTTTAATATTTGATTTGAAATTGTATACCTATGTATTATACTAAATAGCAACAAGAAATGCTAAATAAATAAATCAATCAATCAATCAATCAAATCATAGCATGCAACAAAAGATGGCTTCTTTCAATTTTCTTATCAATTCTTCGCTTAGTTTTCTATTATAAAGAATGAGATACGAAAGAGAATTAAATTGTATTAAGAACATTATGAGATCCAATAGTTTTGATTCGGAAATAATCATTAGATTAATTAGGAAAGCTAACTTAGAAAAGACAATCTGGGATACCACTTGTTCGTTATCCCAAAACAAGCGAGACAAACATACTTTTATGCTTACCATTACACTTAGTTACAAAAGAATTAACTAAGGTTTTTAAAGAACGCAGATTTAATCTGTCTATTAAATTTCGAGTTAAATCAGAAATCAGAAATTTACGAAATAAAATGCTGAGATTATAATAAACAATACATCGGTCAAACTAAACGCTCGACAGGAACCCGGTATAAAAAACATTTCGCGCACATCGAACTTAATGGGTCTGAGAAATCCAGTTTGGCGAAACACGTGCTAGAAAATAATCATAGTATAACGGCGGTTTATCTACATTTAATTAGAAATATAAATAATTACCGTGAATTGGAACAGTTACAAGAGTATATTTATTGTGAAAAATAATAACCAAATGTTAAACATAGATAAAGATCTGATAATATATTCTTACCTCTTTGAGGTCCTAGAAAAATATTCATTTTATAATTTTTTTAAAATAATTACGCAGAGCGCGTTCCAATTAAAACTAGCCTAGATAGCTGACCATTAATGTATTTTCTGCCAAAGTTTAACCTTAGAATATTCTAATCTAATGTTCTCCAATGTTTCTTCTCTCTCTGCACTGTTGCACATAAATATTTGAGTACTATGTTTTTACTTTCATTTCCTCACTTGAGACACTAGCTCGAAAAGCTTCTTCCGTTTGAGCGTTTCTATTAGATTTTCGTTATCTAGGGCTGGATTGCTTCCATTTTGATGTGCTGGTGCAGTCGTTGTTCATGTTTGGTAGCAAGTTTTGTTAACTCGCTAGCGATTTCTGGAATCCCGAGATCTCGGTGTGGTTCGCTGTTTCAGATGTACCATGGTGCATCTACCGTGTTGCGAAGTACGCTATTCTGGAATTTCTGTATATATTTTATGTTGCTCTCACTAGCACAAGCCTAGAGTTGGATGCCATAAAACTAGGTCGATTTTAATATCTGGTTGTAGATCGCGATTTTGTTATGTAATGACGGTTGGGACTTTCGCCCCACAAGCAGTTGTCTATATTTTATTCCTAATTCTATGCTTTTCCTTATGTACTCTTTCATCTCAGTTTCACGTCAAGTGCTATACCAAGGTATTTGGCGTTATTTTCGCATCTGATAGTAATTCTATTTAGTCTGATTGGTAGATTATTTACTTTCCTACTAGTGAAGTTTAGATGATTTGATTTGCGTTCGTTCAATTTTATCTTTCATTTGCTTGTTCATTGACTGAACTTATCGTATGCTTTCTGGAGCTTTTCTGTAGTTCCTTCGAATGCAACAGCCACCAACTCAGTATCACCTGCAAGTGCAGATGTAATGACATCTTCTGGCTTCGTTACGCTATACGTGTATAGCAGGTACGAGAACGAGGTAGTTCTTAGCAAATTAGTTCATTGACTGAACTTATCGCATGCTTTCTGGAGCTTCTCTGTAGTTCCTTCGAATGCAACAGTCACCAACTCAGTATCACCTGCAAGTGTGGATGCAACATCTTTTGGCTTTGTTACGCTATACGTGTATAGCAGATACGAGAACGAGGTAGGTCTTAGCACATTAGTTCATTGACTGAACTTATCGTATGCTTTCTAGAGCGTTTCTGTAGTTCCTTCGAATGCAGCAGCCACCAACTCAGTATCACCTGCAAGTTCGGATGTAACGACATCTTCTGGCCTTGTTACGCCATACATGTATAGCAGGTACGAGTACAAAGTAGTTCTTAGCACATTACCCTGTAATACGCTTGCTAATATCTCTTTCAATGCTACATATTCATCATCTGGCTTGACACAGAAGAGCTGATCGGAGAAATGAAAAACATGATCGCTAAAAAAAAGGCCCATAAGTGAAGACGGGGGTGTGCTTTAGTAAAGGTGTTAGTTTTAAGCCAATGAAACTATTATATTGTGTAAAATAAATTAGCATATGTATATGGTAGCTAGTGGGGAAAGTTGTGCAGAATTGTTCTATGCAAGTACGATGCTGCGATGAATTATCTGCTGATGATGACAACTTAGTTGTCGTACGTATGTATAATGAATACGAACGTGGATGTAGTGGAAGAGGTTTTGCTTATTTTTTTACTTACTTATACTGTTTATGATTAGATTGAAAACGCTGCTTAAAAGGGTGTTTCGCGGTTCATAAATTATATACAAATATTTATTTTATTTTCTTTACCTACTGTCAAGCCCACGCCTATCGTGAGCCGACCATATCTCTAAATCTAGTTATTACGCTGTAATGCCATTAACAAAAGGTTGTTATTTAATATCAGCGAAATTCGACTTTGCTCTAGGAGGTAAGATAATAAAAAAGTGTGATTAAATAGATTTAAAATAATTCTAATATGGCAACATTTAAAGATACAAACGACCATGTAGAACGCGATGATTTAAGAGGCGATAAAAGAAAAATTTTAACGATAGATAGCCATGAATATAGCAGATCGTAATGTTTGCGAATCGTACAATATGAGCGGACGACTTATTTGAATAACAAAATGGCATTCTTTCACGCGATTCACCAGCCGCCTTCCATTTAAACTAGGGGGAGGATTTCCAATTCATGTAGGCCGATGGTACGATCCTTGCACTTCTCCAGACGTCTACTTGACTGTATTGCCGGGGTCGGTTTATTGGATTAACAACTTCACTCATTATAATTATATAGTCGTTACGGTGACATTTCTGGAAGAAATTAGAGAAACCACTATTCATCAACGTTAGCGTATCAATTTCGATGATGCCGCTGGGGACGTTTAGATGGTGATACGGGAGCGATCTTTTTCGGTTAAGTGGGCATTCATTGGACAGATGTGTATAGTTGCAACTGATTGAAATTTTCTATAGTCTAGAATGCTTTGAATTCTTTTTTTCTTCAAATTTAAGCCAGCAATATTAGCAAGTGATTAGTCAGCTTATTCTATCGTTTACCAGTATTTCGTTACACTTTTGTAAATTCCGATTTTGGACGTACTCTTGATTATTGTTTGGGATAGTGAGTTTTGCCTTGCTGGTAAGGCGTTAGAATTTCCAGGCGATTTATCCTCGTGTCGTAAGAGGCGACTAAAAGGAATCTGTATCTATCGTTTAACATCGTAGATTGTTATTGTTTGGTGGTTATCGATCATTCTGTAGCCAAACAATTTCGGTCGATTTATAGATTAAACTCAATTTACCGATTGTGACGTTACCTTTGTAGTTTGTTTTTCTTGTTTACCTAATTTTAACTCTCGTTAGCGTTTGAGATACTTGTTATGAGTTTTGTGTTGACTCTCGACTAGGTCGGATTTATACAGTATCGATTACGATTTAAATTATGACATATTGTTATGGATTTGTCGAACATGTTTTGAGTTCGATTAATATAGTTTTGTTTACCGATTATGACTTTTGAGTTCGATTAATATCGTTTCGTTTACCGATGTTGACTTTTGATTTGGGAGGTGGTATGTGCTATCAATAAAAGTCGTTAGCGTACCGTGTGAACCTCCAACGGATCGGAATCCTGCCCTCCCCGATATATATATAGAGGTTACAGACGGCGCTGTAATGGTATACACAAAAAAAACAAGTCGACTTATTCTACATAAACTCACTTAAACTTAGCTAATCAAATTAACATATCCTACTGAAATCAGATACCCTTAATAAAACAGAACAAAAAAAAACATCACATTACACTTAGAGTGTTAATCAACATATTTCCACGGAAAATGTTTAATTCTCTCAAATTTTAATTAAAATGTGGTAAAACCCAAAAAAAATATCTAAGGGGCTACTTATCGCATCCCGTTCCGTGGTGCAATTCCCGTGCGGCCCAGAAATTCCGTCGGAGTTTGGTGGCACCTACGGAAGAGTAGCGTTGGCCGTCACGATGCTTCGTCGGAGTTTTTTTTATATGTGCGGGCACCTAGACCACGATAATTGGAGAAACCCTATAACAACAATACCAATAAGGAATTGTACTCAAATTCTTAATTAATTGGCAGACACATACCTGTGGATTTTGCTAATTGCGCTCAGATACACATGCGATTATGAGAAATCGAAGCGGGTCGATATTGTACGTCTAACCCTTTACGGAGCTAACTTTCAAATGCGAACGATATAGATAGATTGTCTCGGACCAGGGCAAGTAAGACGAACGGGGGGATGTTTTTGCATTTGCTAAAAGAACACCTGCTCATCACAAAAAGCGTTCATAGATATCAACAAAATCAAGGTCGATGTAAACGTACGCCGAAATATATTCATTTAAATACATTTTTAAAACTTTAAAACGAATATGATATCCTAAATATGTGTTTCCACATAACCTTCATCAATGACCATAGGCGTCCCTTATATATAATACGACGGGGTTCTTTTAACAAATAAATAAATATTCAAGACTCTGAAATTGTTCTAAATGATAAATAAACCATAACAATCCCATCCCAACTTACCTAAGGAAATTTTTCCTCGAAAAATTTCCGAAGCGAAACAAATCCACAATAATAATATTAATATTGCTGCCCCAGGAGTGACCAAACAACACAATAATAACATTTTGGCAAATAACTATACTGCAACGTTTCAATTAAGAAAGTAACAAGTTTAAGAATAAAAAACAATTGCGATAAATATTTAAAGTAAACGCCTTCGTTTTCGATGCATGCTTCGACTCTTCGCTTCATGTGCAATCATAACCACAGAAACGTTTACGATCTAAATTTCAATTTTGACTCGACATTTTTAAGTCGAGTCGAAATAATAATAATGATAATCTTTAATGCCCAACAGTTACACAGACCATTTACAAGACATAATGCACTTAAGAATAAAATGAAAATTGAAACAAAAATAGGTGCAGTTAATGTAATACAAAGAAAAATAAGAATCCATTTAACAAAAAAATATATATACGCATTTATAATAATGTATTCCAATATGTCATACAAAAAAAACTGAACGAACAATAATAGATGCAAATTAACGAAAGGGATCCTCGTATAATACATTGGCATTTCTGGACATATACACCAGTGTAGCCTTGTAGAGAACAAAACTAGACACGAGGAAACCAACCTGGGACAACAACACAGAAGAATCAATAAAATTATTTATTAATTTATAAAGAAAACCGCCACTAGTTTTTTCCCTGCGTATACCAATAGAATCAAAATTGTGCCTAGCAAGCAGACCCTCATACGTCGCACCAAAGGCAGCATAATGACCATCAATCCTGTAGGATAAATATTTGAGGAAGCTCTTTTGAACAGACTTCAGGAGTAACTGCTGGTAATGGTAAAGCGGGTACCTCACAACTGAAGCATATTTCAATATGGACCGGACAAGAGAACCATAAAGAACCTAAGTGTGCAAACTACTAAAATCCCTGCAAGAAAGAATAAGAAACCCAAGACCTCTGGAAGACGATGAAGTTATACTACTTATATGCATCGAAAAGCTAAGATACGAGTCGAACAACTCCAAGATCCTTGAAGTTGTGTACTCTAGGTATAATGGATTGCCGAACATTGTAGTTATAGTAAAGCAGAATATCACTTCTACTAAAAGAGAGAACAGCACATTTGTCTATGTTGAGCTTTATCTGATTGTGGGTCACCAATCGTCAATAATGCACAGATTAGATTGAAGATTAATACTGTCGTCAAGTGAATTAATACAGCTGAAGATCTTTAGATCGTCGGCGTAAGCTAACACTTTGCAATCAAGACGTTCCAAGAGATCATTAACGTAAATATTAAACAAAAAGGGTCCCAAATAGGAACCCTGTGGGACTCCAGAGGAAAAATAGAAAAGCTTAGACGAATACTCATTATAATGCACATAAGCGGAACGATTTTGCAGATAGGAAAGAAATAAATTGGTAATATTGGGAGCAAAGCCAAAAGATGTCAACTTAGAAATCACAATGCCATGATTGATGGTATCGAAAGCTTTGCTGAAGTCCGTGTATATGATGTTCACTTGCTGACGTTTATCAAGTAGTTTCCCGATAAATTGGGTGATGTCGACTAGGTTGGTAACAGTAGATCTGCCTGGAATAAATCCATATTGCCTAATGGATAAGAAGGGTTTGAGAATCAGTTCAAATATTTTAGCAAAATTTGACAAGATACTGACAGGTCTGTAATTATTGCCGTCAGAACGCTCCCCCTTCTTGAATACTGGTGTAATCCTGCCTACCTTTCAGCCAGCCGGGAAAGTTGATCCTTGGACGCACAAATTAAAAATATCAGTCAGAGGCCCGCGGTGTATGCGAAATGATATCAAATTAAAAAATTTGGTAAAAGCTTGCTTAACGTCTACCTATTCCCAGTTCCGTGGCAAACAAAAAGGGCGTTTCATCTTGCTAAAATAGGTAACTAAGTTATTATTTTGTAAATAGACGAACACTTTAACCAGGCGAATTGCCATTATGTGAACGTCAAAAGAATCATTCAAATGTTAATGACACCCTGTTTGCTACGTGTTTCAAAGAATTCACCTTTTGTCATTAACGTACATTCTGTCGTACATTTTCGATACAGAACAACGATGGAAAGCAATACCAAAAACACTCTGTTTACTACGTAGTAAACAGGATGTTATTAACATTTGAATCATTCTTTTAATGTTCACATAATGACAACTCACCAAGTTGAAGTGTTCGTCAATTTACGCAATCGTTATTTAGTTATTTATTTCAGTGGGATGACACGTCTTCGTTCTTTCGTTCGTTTGAAAGAAAGAAGGAGGTATCGTTGTTCATCATATGTAAAGTAATTTGTTATTAAGTTTTTGTTTTTGTTGTCAATATTCTTTTTATTTAGGAAAATGCTTAACGTACTCAGGAAAGGGACCAAGTTCACCGTCGTGTGGGGTTTGCACTCACAAAAACCTCATTTTGGCAAAGAGAAAACTCCATCCCAGAACCGCTATTTGCATTTTTTCAGGACGGCACCTTGGAAACTACCAGCTTACTTACTAGCAACTTACCAGCATTGTTTACACGATATTATCCATCGCCAAAGGGCCTACTTCTTCTTGCAACCCGTCTCTGTACTCGGTCCACCTTTCACTCGAAAGAGGTGTGTTGAGCATCGTCTTCTGCAGAGTCCTAATATTGGCAAACTGCATTTTCTACTTTACCCGTTCTGTCCAAGTATGTATTGAAGAACCCGTGTACGATGAGGAACTGTGCAAGGTAGTAGTTTAACTCTTCGTGGTCGCAGTCTACCCAATCCGCGATGCTACGCAACAATCTCCTCGTCCACCGTCCTCACGTTTCATTTCGCCAACGTTCTTGCCACTTCAGTTGAGTGAGCGCTTTAACTTCTGCCTTTGCTTGTTTTTATCCAACTTCTTCTCGGATCTCGTAGACCCTCTTTCTTTCAGTCATTAATTCGACTGGAGTTACTCCGGCAATTATCAGCATTGCTGGTTCAGAAATCGGACGCTTGCAATCCTGAGAGCCCCTCGCCTTTGTACTGAAGCCATCCGCTTCCTGTACTTCTCTTGTCACAAGGCATTAGCCCAAATCTTGAATCCATACAGTAGTATGGATTGGATGACGTTCATGATGCTTATGGTGTTTACTCTCTGTTGGCCCTCCTACATTTGCCATAAGACCACACCTCTTTCGTGCACAGACCACCGTCGGTTTCATAGATGAGCTTCTTGTCACTAAGATAACCGGGTACCAAGTAAATATAGGATGATATTAAACTTGTTCTTTAGGGCAACCAGGATCACGTCCATATAGTAGCACATTTATTAATGAATTAGATTATTATCTTTATGTTAGTAGCTAATTAAATACACAGAAAAAGAAAATATTTGCATAACTTTGAATTATAGAAAGACTAAAATCATGTCATTTATCTCATTAGTTTTGATATCAGTTTAAAGTAAATAAAAAAGAGATAAACTTGATAAGAATTTAACTTTAATTTATGAGAACTTAATTTGGCTCACTATTACTGCTATAGTTAGTTCATTTATTTGCTATTAGACATACATATATCGTGCAGAGTTAAAATTTGAGACTTTCAACCTTTTTCTTAAGAGAAATGTATATTAAATAGTGTTGCTTTGCACATAGTTATCTATTGGGTTGGCAACTAAGTACTTTCGGTTTTTACTGATAGAGAGCGACCAAATCAAAAGTCATAATTGAAGAGGATCGTCATATAACTGTTCGAGAGGTTGCGGAGAGGCTACATGTATCGCACACAACAATTAAAAAACATTTAAAATGTCTTGGGCTAGTTAAGAAGCTTGATATTTGGGTACCTCACGAATTGAAAGAAATTCATTTAAAACAAAGAATCAACTTTTGCGATATTCACCTTAGACGAGATGAAACCGACCCCTTCTTAAAAAGAATCATCACTGGTGATGAAAAATGGGACCTGTACAGTAACATAGTTCGTAAACGATCATGGAGCAAACACGATAAACCAGCTCAAACCACATCGAAAGCTGAATTGCATCCAAAAGAGATCATGCTGTCAGTTTGGTGGGATTACAAAGGTGTTGTGTTTTTGCTTCCAAGGAACCAAACGATCAATTCTGATGTTTACTGCCAACAATTAATAAAACTGGATAAAGAAATCAAAGAAAAACGGCCAGAATTGTCAAATCGGAAAGGTGTTGTTTTCCACCAAGATAATGCAAGGCCTCACACATCTTTGGCAACTCGTGGGAAACTATTGGAGCTTGGCTGGGAAATGATGCCATATCCCCCATACAGCCCTGATCTAACACATGGATCAATAAGTCCCGAGACTAACCCATAGATGGCGCTCGTTCATAAACCAGTAACCACGTCTTTCTAGAGTACTAACCTTTGCTTGAAACGTGTCAAAATTTTAAGTCGATCGGACCAGAAACAGCTGAGTTATCGAGGTTGGAGTAAAGTCGTTTTGTAGTTTGTTTAAACAATGGAAAAAACCGAGTTTCGTGTTCTGATAAAACATTGTTTTTTAATGGGTAAAAACACCACGCAAGCAATACAATGGATTGAAAAATTTTACCCGGACTCTTGTCGATCAAAGGCAACGATTTGTCGGTGGTTTGCCGATTTAAACGTGGTCGTACCGACACAAATGACGCGGAACGCTCGGGTAGACCTGTGGAAGCCGTTACATTAAAATGTGATGAAGTGACAAAAATTATAATGAAAGATCGTAAAGTGAAGCTCCGTGAGATTGCTGAGATGACACAGATATCATATGGAAGTGTATTTACTATCCTTCATGAAAAATTGAGCATGAAAAAGGTTTTTTCCAAGTGGGTGCAATTGCTTTCGATGGAACAAAAACAGCAACGAGTCGATGATTAGAAAGCTGTTTATCGCTATTTATAACAAAAAAGATTTCTTGCGTCGTTACGTGACCATGGACGAAACATGGATACATCACTACACTCCAGAGTCGAAGCGGCAGTCATCTGAGTGGCGCACAGCTGGCGAAAGCTGTCCGAAACGTCCGAAAACGCAGCAGTCAGCTGGCAAAGTCCTGGTGTCAGTTTTTTGGGATACACATGGCGTGATTTTCATTGACTACCTCGAAAAAGGTAAATCGATCAACAGTGATTATTATATTGACTTACTGGTGCGTTTGAAGGAGGAAATTTTCGCAAAAAAACGACCGCACATGCAGAGAAAAAAATCCTTTTTCACCAAGACAATGCACCCTGCCACAAGTCGATGAAAACAATGGCAAAATTGAACGAATTGGGTTTTGATCTGCTTCCCCACCCCCCATATTCGCAAGATTTAGCCCCCAGTGACTACTGGCTCTTTGCTGATCTTAAAAAAATGCTCCAGGGAAAAAGATTTGGCTCAAATGAGGAGGTCATCGCTGAAACTGAAGCTTATTTTGAAGCGAAAGGTAAATTTTTTTATAAACATGGTATTGAAAAATTGGAAAAGCGTTGGAACCATTGTATCACCCTAAAAGGTGATTATGTTGAATAAAAAAAAATTTTGCAAAAAAAATGTTGTTTTCATTGTTAGTCTCGGGACTTATTGATCCATGTGTTAGTACCATCTGATTACCATTAAAACTTTCATAAATGACGATGATCTTCACTCGCACCTGGTTCAGTTTTTTGCTGATAAGAACCAGAAATTTTATGAGCGCGGAACCATACAGCTGAAGGAAAGATGGCAAAGGATCATTGAGCAAAATGGAAAATATATAATTGATTAAAAACTATTCTTTGTTTAAAAAAAAGTGTTTTATATTATACTACAAAACCGAAAATACTTAGTTGCCAACCCAATACATTATATGAAGTTAAATCTAAAGTACACGACGATGTGTATTTAATGAAGAAAAAATAAGAAATTGAAAACTTGTTGTCAACTGAAAATAAAATTTTGTTTGTTTTGTAATTCATTTCCTTAGTAGCTGGATAAATTATATAACCCCACTCCTATATACATACATAATTTCGTGCCAGCTTCTTCAGAAAAAAGATCGAATCAAAAGAAATAAATGTTACTCCTTATCTCCATCACCCACACACAAAGAACACGCTTGTTATATCTTGAACAATTCTGTCGGGGAAAAAAACAAATTTCCCCTCCTGAATCCATTTATCCAGTTTTGCACGTTCCGGGGAATTTTTCGGGGTCAACTGTACACCGAAAACATTTCAACATTTAATTGTCTATGAGACTTTTATTGCGGCAGTGAACCGTCTATGTTACTCCATTCTCATCCGCCAATTCCCTCATTCCCGATCGCAGTAACTCGAGCATATAAAGAAAAACAAAAGTATCGCGCCCGCTGCAGAAAGGATGGAAGGAAAGAGAGCGGGGATCGGACGAAGAAAAAGGATCTCTTTTACTGTTCGGAGCGTCTTTGTTATTTTGACAAATGTCATTTTCCGAGAGAGCAGTCGAAAACATCCATAAATAAAGTAAATAAAACTATTATCATATCTAGTAGTAGTAGCTTTGGCCCCGAAAGCTCCGGAGATGGATACAGATTCGACCAGGGCTTCGGGAAGTTTGATGGCGCCGCTTTGGGCGCCACGTCGACATAGTTCTGATCATTATTGCTATGTAGCGAATGGAAAGTTTAAATTTTAAAATTAGTTTTGCGAATCGGTTGCTAAGATGATTATCTTTTGGTCCGTTAAATTTTGTTTTGTTTAGTAATTCTTTATGTCAGTATTACAAAGTGAAAATAATAATTACAAATAGTGAAAATGTTTCCGCAATGCACTTAAGAAAACAGCAATATTTAAATAAAAAAGGTGCCAGATATCTCAGAAGTTGAAATGTTCTGGAAAATTCGCACTCTTGAATAGTTTTGAACGATACTTATCAATTTATATATATATATATATATATATATATACTTGTAGGGACATTTTTTTACATACATACATATACATATATATATATATATATATATATATATATATATATATATATACAGTTAATTATTTGAAAGTAATAGTGCGACTATTGCGGTTATATATATATATATATATATATATATATATATATATATACAACCGCGATAGTCGCACTATTACTTTCAAATAATTAACTGATACGCTACGTATCAGACGACTCACACACGTTCTGGGTAGAATGGCCTGCACGCAGGTCTAACTCTACCTCTTGGATGCCTCTTCTCTATCCGCCCTGAAACTCAGTTATTTTCTTAAGCTCTTATGTTCAAATCTATCTTGTGAGCTCTCAAGCCTCACTAACTTCTGTTGAAATTCCCAGACTATATATAAAATTACCAGTTTCTCTCACGCACTATAAACACAAAGAAATTATCCTCTTCCACCCACCTGGGTTACTACTTTTAAGTACATATCATAACCTTAGACAATGTACATAATGCATTCGATAACTAAACTGTAAAATTAAAACCTTTACGAAAACATTTTAAAGACAATATATAATAGATTAAATAATTGAATAATAATGAAAATTAAAAGTATAGGATTATATAAATTAAACATTCTTTTCAAATGTACCCGACAATATACAAAATCGGAAAACATATAATGTCAATAAAACCTTTCCGGGTTTACATTCAGGAAAATACACATATACCTACTTAATACCTGCTAAAGTAATTTGCGTAGTGTGTCATATATCGTTCCTTTGACGAAGGAAAAGAGACTGCTGTAGACACGTAAACACAAACATATAAAATGCCGTCCGACATATCAGAGGAATTTGTGTTACATATAATTTATACGTTTTATGCTTGTAATCTACCATTTAAGAGTGTAGAAGGAATCGTTCTGTCAATTTTGGACTACATACAAAGCAGCCTACGTATTGCCAAGCGCGCGAACCTTAAGAAACTATTTACCTTCTGCCAGAGAAAAAAACATCAGTATTAAATCTGCTGTACAAAATACAAAACTGTGGGTACGCTGTGATGAAACTACAAATTGTAAAGAAAATTTATTCTGATTATCATTGTGTGTAAAAATAAAATTATTTCAAATAGAAAAGTTTGGGAATTTGAGAGAGAAATTCAAATATCGAAGTCAATAAATTATATCTGAGAAAACTAAATCTGGATGAAGAATCGGATTATTCCTTATAGAAAGTCACTAGAAAAATTAAACGACCATTAATATCAATTCTCCCAATTAGAAAAGATGATCAAGCATCGGCAAGAGATAATTGGCAGACAGTCGATCTATTTACTAAACAGTTAGCCGAAATATGAATGAAAACGTCAAACCAATCGATGAAATTCAAACATATGTATATGTAGAATTACCACTTGTCATTTACTAAACAGTTAGCCGAAATATGAATGAAAACGTCAAACCAATCGATGAAATTCAAACATATGTATATGTAGAATTACCAATTGTCATCTCCAGAGAAGTGGTTAAAGAAATAAAAGAAAACTTAAATCCAAGAAAAGCACAAGGCCTCAAACCTTGTCGTAGGGCAAATATTAAAACAATTGGGTAATTGTTTTAATACTCATCCCTACCTATACTTATAGTTGGTTTACGCTAGTCGTCCAAAAATATTCTTTCATGTGCTTAATGGGCACTTCCTGACAACAACCAAAAAACAATGAAAATAAAGTCACATAAGAAAATAACGTTAAGTTCACTACTGAATCAAATATTATATTAAGTGATTTACTATATGGCGTATAGTTAACTGTGGCCTATAAAGAGCAAAAAATTAGGCGAAAGGAAAAGAAGCTGTTGTAATTAATTTGTTAATTAATACCCAACTAGCAAAATGATTAACAATGGCTAAACGTCTAACGAGCCCTTAATTAAGTTAAAACTATATAATATATAGAGATAATATTTAAATAATGAATCATGAATAATTTACAAAGAAGGCCTTAATTAATTAAATTGAAGCACTAGGTAATATTTAAATCATGAGCAATTTAGTAGCAAGTACATTAGACTTATCGAATAATTTAGAGTTATCAAATTTTATAAATAATATTTAAATAGGGAACAGTTCATTAACTAGCCCTTGATTACTTAAGTCAGAACGGTAAACTAAATAATTAATAAATTAAACAATTTGAACACTGTAGTGTAAATGTAACAAACTAGGGTCTAACTGTTCTTAAACGATCCTGTAATTATATTGAACGGTCGCATATCAACTAAATAATTAACTCCACAGTCTTATGAATCAAATATAAATAACGATAAACTATTAAATGATAATACTTATGAACGTCCTGGATCCCTGGCTTAATTACAATTTCCTGATATTTTGAATTGACGAGCAAGCGACAGATGGCTTCGTTTAAATCCTTAAGATAGCAGATTAAGCTCCACCTTCTTTAACAGATGGAAACGGGATATTCATAAAAACACTAACCAGTCCATTAAGTAATTAACGAGCAACCAAAGTAAGAAAGGAAAGAAAGAAACCTCGCGGTTGGTTTCGAGGGTTAATTAATTAGAATGGAACATCCTTCTAGTAAGACGCCTAATTCAATATGGAACTCCGACAACGTGTTTACTCACAACTTATCTGACACAACTATAAGTCGATAAATTAATCAATCGGCATAGTATTTTCCAGCACAACCGCTGGTAACTTATATAAAGATGGGATGCAGATTGTGCATACTTATTGAAGACTTAAATGATTATGCACAATCTGCATCTAAATTGAATTTTTAATGGCGTGATCGATGGCAAACTTCTTAACTGTACAAAGTTAGTATTCAATAAAGAGATACAACGACACCACTATCTTGTATGCTGCTAATATTATGATGTGACCAGAGAAAAAGAGACGCGGGAAAGAGGCCAAGCTCAGACTCAATGTTACGGGAATTAATTTCAAAATGCTGGGAATAAGTTCAAATAAATATTACAACATAATAACAATAATACAAATATGACAATTAAAATAAAAATTAAACATCGAAGAGATCTATAACCCTTCAATAATATCGATTACAAACTTAGGCTAACAAATACTAGAGGGCGATAAGAGTAACAAAGAATAATTAAACGAAAATAGGTCGAATACTTATTCCCAAAATATTGCAATTTTACAATGTACAGCGGTGTCTGCAAAATATGAATACAAAATAAATTGTGCATGTAACAGTGTTTATTTTCGCGGCTTTTACTGCGACTCATCTTTGTAAATGCATTGAATAGTTATTCACAAATACGTGATACCATGAAGACGATTTACCGAATTCGTTGCAAATTTATCTATCTTATAATGACGAAATACCCCAGAGAATGAAGTGAAACTTGTGATATTCGATGTTAGAATACCTGCCAAATGCCTTGTAGCTTTAAATAACAACAGTTTTCACATTTTTATTAGAATTTCTTAATGTTAAAGTAGTCATAATCGTGAGTTCACATTTAATAATTTTTAACGTTCATAGCCTGTATGAAAACTTTCGTCATCGACTGTATTTACTTACGTAGATATTATCTAATATTGTGACAAAGTATCTCTTTCCTAAGTGACGTAATATCGAATTTTATAATGGTGCACTCGAATCAAAAGATCGAAATGCGGTTTCTGAGGACTTTTAGCGATATTCCGCTCTTTTAAAACCGTGACCCTGTTATAAGACGTAACATAAAAACTATCTCGCCGCCTTTTTACTTTCTGTTATAACAATTTGTTATTCCACTGTTGAGCTGGATAGTTGTCGGGGTCCGCACACACTCCACTATGTCGACGGCGGCGGCGACGACGGAGATGTTGGCGGCAGTCTGTGGGCGGTTACGTGCTCTCTCACTGGAGGGGTGTGGGACTGGCGCCAACGGCTGGCCCGGGAAACGACGCCCGAAATGTATCTTTCGGATGCGGAAATCTGATGGGAGAGATGTTATTTTTTTATATTTCACCATTAAACGGGCTCGGGAACCAAATAGTACATTAGGGCTGATTGGAGACCATGAATATCTTAAGTTGTTCGTCGAAATGTAACATGGGAGGGATGGTTTGTTTGCCAAGTAGAAATATATAGGGAATTATTTTTGTTGGAAGTCAGAGCGAGGATGGTGTACGCATAATAGGAAAGATAAATAGAGGCACGTAAGTTTTAGTGTTTATTATAACCAGGGATTATGTAAGAAACTACGAGAGTTGTGTGTACATAAAAAATTAAAAAGGATAAAAGATTTTTAAATAAAGTCATTTTATTTATTGAAAAAATCATTCCCGCCAGATTTATTTTTAACCCCACTATACACTACATGTAATACCTCTGTGTTAGAACATATATAGCATCTAACAATTAAATTAGCCCAGTCTCAGTTATGATAAATAACATATTTCAAATACATGTTAAAGATAGAAATACATATTTCTTAAATATTCAGACTGTTAGCCCAAAATATATATATATATGTTATGAAGATGCGTTTGTGTTTATATTGTATTATTAATGATGATAAAATGATTGAATTATTCAAATTATGTGTGATATTTTTATATACGAGGGTGGTCCCAGAAGTACCCGACCCAACAAAGAAAACACAAACATTTTGGAAAGAAATACATTTATTTTTCAACATAATTTCCTTTCAGCTCTCTACATTTTTCCCAGAGATGTTCAGTAAGTTCGAAACCTGTATACCGTCTTTCTCCTCAAAATAGCCATTAACTGCCGACATCACTCCTCCATCGTTGGAAAATCTTTGAAGTTTGGGAACAGAAAATAATCCAAGGAGGCTGAATTTGGCGAATAGGGGGTATGAGGTAGCAATTCAAACTTAAATTCATTGTGATAACGGATTTGTGAACTGGTGCATTGTCTTGATGAAACAACACTTTCTTCTTAGCCAAATGATTTGATTTGTTCCCTCAAACGTTGCAATAAGTTTGCATAATACTCGTCGTTGATAGTTTTTCCTTTTTCAAGATAGTCAGTGAAAATTATTCCATGCGCATCCCAAGAAACCGAAGCCATGCAGATGCCTGCAGATGAAACGGTGTTCGCCGTCTTTGGAGCCGGTTCTCCCTATTGAGCCCATTGTTTTGATTGTTCCTTTGTTTCGGGTGTGAAGTTATGGACCCATGTTTCATCCATGGTTATGAAACGGCGCAGAAATTCCGCTTCGTTGCTCTGAAACTTCGCTAAACACTCAATTGAAACATCTTCGCGACACTGTTTTTATTCAAATGTGAGCAAACGCGGCACCCAAATTGCACACAGCTTTCTCATGTCCAAATTTTCAGATAATATGCGATGTACCGCACCTTTTGAAATGCCGACTATGTCTGCTAGCTCGCGCACTTTCAGTCGATGATCATCCAGTACCGCTTTGTGGATTTTCTTCACCATTTCTGTAGTCGTCACCTCGTCATGGCAGCTCGTACGGCCTCGTTTAAATTCTGCTACACATTATTTCACTATTGTAAACGAAGGAGCAAACTCACCCAGAGTAGAATACAATTCAGCTTTTATATCGGTTGAGCTGAGACTAATTTTATCCATTTTTACAAATTCACTGAAAACTGAAAATTTGAAACATATGCTTTATAGATTGTGTAATTTCTAATATAGCGATATTTTTCGAACAACTACCGCCATCTTTAGGTATATTAATGTTTTAATGTTTTAATTTATCAAATTTTACGCAAAATTGTGTACAATTTAAAAAAAAATCTGTATTTACTCTAGTATTTTATAGCTATAACTTATAATTATTTTGTATTATTAATAATACACTATTGTAGTATGTATTTATATTCGACAATGAGATCTGTCTCGGACATGGGTATCGGCACAACTCGGTAGATATGCTGGTAATTCATCCACATATTTCAACATAAACAAAATCCTTTCGTTTTTTGTTATATCAAATTATTAAACACTCAAATACCTCTTACTTGTGATTAATTATAATGCTCTGTACTTTTATTACTTTTGTTAACTTGTATAGTGATGAATAGAACTTACAATAATAAAATTTGAGACTAAAATTGATTTAAATTTCCCAACTCTGTTGATAAATTCTACCAAATAAAATCAAATTTTTTCTTTAAACTGTATAGTATATTAATATTGAACATATAAATAAATAGTTAAATAAACACATAAATAAACAAATAAACCACATTATTTTATATTAAACTCTGACAATTAAATTTTATTGCTTATAATTTTAAATTCTAACTGCTATATCATTAATGAAAATTATATTATTTTCTGCTATTCCATCGTTAATTAAATTCACAGAAAATAATTAAAAATTTCTGCGCTGGAGAAGGACTCGAACCTCTATCTGCCGTTTCCTAGACGATTGCTTTAGCAATTAAGCAACCAGGCAATGTAACTTCGAGTCCTTTTAACACGCCATAAATCGCATTATGGAACAGATCTAATATTTATTTAAAACCCGCAATCAGGTTATTATGTTGTTAATAATTATGTTTATACATACGAGTATATAATTATTGACATCATGCTATTTGATTAAATTTAAGTTATCCTCATTACAGGTATTTATATAATCGATTATGTCAATAAAACACTATAATAGAACCGAACTGATTATAGGCCTTTAGAAATTAAAAAAATATGAAATCGTAAATAACTTTCAAATGAATAACTATAATATTTTTCTATACGACAACTCTCATAATATTCTATGAAATTTAGTGTAATCTACATAACATTCTTACATATACTTTTCTATTTCTTTTTCTATTCACTGGAAATTGTTTTAAATATTCACTTAAATATACTGTTTTTTAATTATTATTACTTTTACTCATTTATTTATGGTAAGTAATAAGTATATTTATTTGACCTTTGTCAATGCACTTTATAACTAATAATTTTTATTAACAATTAAAACTTTATTTTTTTATTTACTTATTTAGCAAGTACTTATACATAGAATTAATGGAATTTTCGCTAGTCTTTTATATATGTATTGATAAGAGGGAAGGAAAATGTAAATAATCTTTTTGGTTACATAAAGAAAATAAAAAAGAATCATTCAAGAATGCCTAAATAAAAAATAATTAAATTTAATTTCTTTTTAAATATTAAATTGAATCTCATATTCAGATTCCCTGAATTTTAATTATTCGGGTATTCAAGATTTATATTTTAAATCTTTCAAATAGAATATTTGAAAATTCCATTTTGACTTGTCAAAATGCAATTTAAATTAATCTGGTACGAAGACTTCCGCGGTCGTGGTCCATAATACCTTCTTCTGGGCTTCCGGGCTGGAACCGCGTCACTAGTATAACTGCCAGCAACTACTGCAACAAACAGTAGCAGTAGTTGAGCCCTGAAGATTATCTGTACGAGTGGGTACGAAACGTCGGCAGTTATACCAGTGACTCAGTTCCAGCCCGGAAGCCCAGAAGAAGTTTGAAATTTAAATTCTTACAATATTTTATTTGAAAGCATTATAGTTTAATATTCCCCTTCTAAATTCCATTACAAGACTTCTATTTCTGTGGAAAATATTAGTTTTGGCAAATTCCGCAAAATAAATTCATTTCCTATATATATACATATACCTAGTCCTGCCATAAGTATTGATACAAGTGTAAACGCACCTTTTTGCAGATGATAACTTGAAAGCACAAAAATTTTATGTTGGCAGTTCTGACATTTGATATATGCTTTACAAAAGTGCCGAACAATTTCACTATAGCGTGAGTCGTCATTATGGAATGGTCGGATAAAGAGAGCCGTATTGCGGTTATTGCACTTCACAAGTGTGGAATAGAAAGAGCCCGTATTTTTGATTTATTGAAACCGTTAAATATTACGCGTGTGTTTGTGTATCGTACTGTTAAGTTATTCATTGATACTGGAAATGTAATCGACCGTAAAAGATCTGGCAGGCCTCGCATAGTTCGTACACCACGGGCCATCAATGCTGTGAGGTCCCGTATCAATCGACAACCTGTCCGCAAACAGAAAATCATGGCTCGTGAAGTAGGTATTGCTCCGAGAACCATGAGCCGTATCATTAAACAAGACCTAGGACTTAGAGCTTTCAACCGACAAACAGGACAGCGCCTTAACGTTGAATTAAAAAAGAATAGGAAGAAAAAATGCAGACACCTGATATTGTTGTACGGCAAAGAGCGTTACAAAAAAATTCTGTTTTCTGATGAAAAAATTTTTACCGTGGAAGAAACTTTTAACAAGCAGAATGATAGGGTGTATGCACGGTCCTCCAAGGAAGCCAGTGAAGTGGTGCCAAGGATTCAGCGAGGTCCTTTTCCTGCTTCAGTGATGGTTTGGTGGGGAGTATCCTATGACGGTGTCACTTCCTTGCATTTTTGTGAAAAAGGTGTTAAAACAGCGGCCAAAAACTATCAACGAGACATTTTATGCAATGTAGTGGAGCCCCTGAACTACACCATGTTCCAAAACCAACCATGGATATTCCAACAAGACTCTGCGCCCGCTCACAAGGCCAAAACAACTCAGCAATGGCTTGAAAATCATGTACCTGAGTTTATTAGTACTGACTATTGGCCGTCAGCAAGCCTAGACCTAAATCCGCTCGACTACAAACTGTGGTCAGTATTAGAGGGCATGGTCTGTAGAAGACCCCATCGCAACCTGGAATCATTGAAGCAAGTGTTAACAGAAGCAGTCGACAATTTTCCAATGGATATCGTCCGTATAGCGATTGATGAGTGGCCCTGCAGACTTCGGCGTTGTATTAAGGCAAATGGCGGCCATTTCGAGTAATTTGCATTGTATTTTGTAGCTTACTATTGCCACAATAAACTGTCAAAAAATAATTTAAATCCAACTTGCAGTTTTCTTTTTGTACATAAAAACATTTATATCAGTATTTATGGCAGGACTAGGTATATATATATATATATATATATATATATATATATATATATATATATATAAATATAATACCTTTTATCTATTTGTTTGATTCATGTTATTTTTTTACCTTATTTACTTCCTTAAAATCAATTCATTTCAGGAACAGTACTCTCCTGAAATAATTTTAGTACTTCCATTTGAATTCCTATACTCATACCAAAATATACTTTAATTTTATGTAGTCGATAGATTTTACGATTACCTCTTATTTATGACAATTACATCCTATTGTTGTATTTATGAATTGATTCGAAATATGTATTTTTTTAAGTTTGTGATACAATACAATAATTTAACAACAATTACAAACATTTACAAAATATTCCTAGCAAGTACACACTAATCACTGAAGGTTGACATATAACCCCTTTCCGCATTAACTTTCGTAATTCTGTATACGTATTTCGACAACTAAGTTGTCATCATCTGCAGATAATTAAACAGTGTCGCACCTGGAAAAATATGGCAAAATACATACATCATTACATCATTTCATGTAAATACATCATTTCATGTAAAATGTATTATTTTTTTTAAATACTTTCATTTATTTAATTTTTAAAAACGACATTTCGTGAAGGGGGGGGGGGGGATTAGTTATTTATTTTTCCTAATCTGCAATACATTTCATTAAATGTATTATTTTTTATCTAGTCATATATAGTTAGAACGAAACGACGAACATATTAAGAGAGAAAAGAATATGTTTCTTCATAAATGTATATGAAGTTACAGTTGAAATTACTTTTCGCAAGAAAAAGTGTAATCACACCCTGTGATTAGTTCTAGTAGCTATAGAAAACACACAGTTAACACTTTTACATATTTACAGTATTAATTGATCACTTTTAGATAAGTTTCAATCGTTCAGAGCTTTCGTAATCATACTAAAAAAATTGAAAAATGATAATGAAATTATAGGACTGTATATGTCAATAAATGAGCAGAAAGCGTACCACTATTATTAAACACCGAACAAAGTGATCACTAGAGCGGCGACGAAAGTGGCAATACCATAGGCGGTACGGTAGAACGGGCAATTGGTGCGCAGTGAATGAGATCATTCACATCAAATGTTAGTGTTCATAATAACTTCACACAAACATGTCGCGAAAGTCTGTGCCGTTTGCTACGTCGGTTAGAAAATACATAGCAGAATTTCCCGATTTAAAGTATGATGGATGTGCAGTATTGTGTGTGGTTTGTAATAAACGACTTATAATACGGAAGAAAGACAATTGTAAAAAACATGTGAACAGTGCAATATATAAACTGAACAAAAGAAATGAAATACCTTATGCAACATTCCTTTATGATTTTTTATTTATGTTGACTGCATGTAATTTGCCGCTTCGTTTAATCAGCAAACGCCCTTTTCAAGTGTTCTGGAATAAATATCTGCCAAATTATAAATTACCTGCAAGAAGAACTTTACAGAAACATTTGCCGCGTTTAAGAGAGAGGCTTGAAAATATAGCAAGAAGAGAATTGCATAATAAAAATGTGTGGATTACTGTAGATGAGACTACTGATTTAAAAAAAAATAGTATAATAAACGTAATCGCACGTACATATTTTATCAGCCAACACATTTTCACAGCCCTATTTGTTAGCCTGTAAACGTATACAAGCATGTACTGCGGCAAATATTCGGCAAATAATAATGAACACCTTAAAGAAATTTCACGTTCATAGTACTCAAGTCTGCATGATTGTAACAGATGGTGCTGCTACTATGTTACTACCCGGACGTTTACTAAAAGTAACTTTTCCTAAATTAATACACATAACTTGTGTACTCCATGCTCTTCATTTAGTTGCTGAAAATGTTAGAAGTAGTTATAAAAACGTTGATCATTTGATTGGATCCACCAAGCAAGTGTTTCTTAAATCCACTAAACGGCTTAAAGAATTTCATAAAACTTGCCCAGATATTTCGGAACCACCGGAACCCATTAAGTTAAACAGGTACAAATGCCGAAGCGTTCTTAAAACGGACCTGGTTATCTTATAATTCGGCCAATCACTACCTTATTCCAACTGCATTAGGTAGAACATAGATATCGTATATAACTTTTAAGTTGATAAATGAAACTTAATTTTATAAATAACATATTGAAAAGGTAAACTTTTTAGTGTGTAAAATGGACTGAATAATTTTGTTATAAAAAGTAAAGTTACGTTCTTATAGTGCAAAACTACTGTTTTACGTTCAATGAAGTTTGAATTTAAAGCTTTGTAGTTTGATGAAAATTTCAATTTTTTGAAAGAGAATACTCGCAAAAAATGGTCTTCTCGAAAAGCTATTAAAGATTAAAAAATGCGTGTTATTTTATAAGGTTCTAAAAACGATTTTCATATGAAAATTTACTTAGTTCCTTTGGTTTAATCATGAGAGAATAAGAAACTTAGAAAACCATATCAGAAAGTAATCTTTTAGAAGCGTAAATGTTTTATCTTTACTGAACTTTTACGTATAGATGGAATGTATCATATGTATGTGGTCAATTTACCTTAAATATATGTAAGTACATTGCATATACATTATACTATAAAAAAAATTTGTACACATTAGTACACAAAGTTCAAATATTTGCCCAGCTTAAACAAGTGCAAAATCATGTTATAAAACAAATAAACTAAAAATGTAAATTTTGTTTCGTCTACTTTATTCTTGTTACGTAAATTTTGCTCATTACTTAGTGCTTGACAATTTTATCTTATGTAATGTTTGCCTTACTTTATTACTGCTCCATTACAATTCGTATTTTTGTTTATATAATTTAAGTATAGGTCACTATAAATTTAATCTTTTTTTGTTTCGGTATTTCGACTGGTATGTGATAATTTTTATTTTTATTTATTTATATATTGCTCAACAGAATTTCTTCCTTTAATAGGACAAAATCAATCATACATGCACACAAATGTGTTCAAGAAGAACAAACGGTAAATATAAAATCTCCCAAATCATAACTGAACATAATTCTTTACATGTAAGTACCTGACTAAAGAACAAATACATACACTACCGGTCATATTTATTTGCCCACCCCAATTTTATGTGTTTCCTGAAATACGGATTATCTTTCGAAAAATCTGTATTATAATTATTCAACAATATTATTAGTGGAAGTAATTCCATATGAATTTCTACGAAAATCTTAAATCGTTTATGATATATCGTAAAGGTGTCATAAATTGGAAAAATACCATAAATATTATATAGGCTAATCCCTACAGTATTAACAATTTTACCTGCATTTCCGAAAGATATTACCAATATTGTGTTATTGTACTAACTAATTACAATATTAAGATGTGTTATTCAAAAAGGAAAATAAATTTTATGACAGTCATCGTTCATCTATTGTTGCGAAAACAGTGACATAGAGAGTTATTGTGAATATTTTAATGCAATGACGAAGACGAAGGAATTATCTGTTGAAGTGCGTGCTATGATAATTGCTTATCATCGTACGGGTAAAAGTAATCGCGAAATTGTAAAAGAATTACGATTAAATCGCAGAACCGTTGATTATAACGTTAAAAAATTTGAAGAAAGTGGTACATTTTCCAACAAAAGAAGATCTGGACGACGCAAAGCGACATCTGCAGATGACCGGCATCTAATACGGATAAGTAGACGCGATAGACGAAAAACAGCACCAGAAATGAATAGAGCGCTGCTAAACCAATTAGTGTGTCCACGGTATAGAGAAGGTTAAGGCAAGCGGGTTTATACGGAAGAATTGCTCTGCGAAAACCACTACTACGAAAGCAAAACAAGATAAAACGACTAAATTGGGCTAAAGAACATAAGAATTGGACGATTGATCAGTGGAATAATGTGTTGTGGACAGACGAATCGAAGTTTGAACTTTTCGGTAGTAAAAGCCGAATATTCGTAAGAAGACCCGCAGGAGAAAGAGTATTGCCAGAATGTATTGCGCCTACCGTAAAACATGGAGGAGGTTCAGTAATGATTTGGGGGTGTTTTGGTGGAAGATCTGTAGGCGATCTCGTCAAAATTGAGGGAATCCTAAGAAAAGAGGGCTACAAGGAAATTTTAGAAAATAACGCTGTTCCTTCAGGACTAAGGATTCTTGGCGAAAACTTTGTATTTCAACAGGACAACGATCAGAAACACATTTCTAGATTGTGTGGCGATTACTTGTGTCAACTAGAAGAGCAAGGGCAAATCTCTATAATGGTATAGCCAGCTCAAAGTCCTGATCTGAACCCAATAGAGCTGCTTTAAGAAGAATTGGACCGGAAGGTTCTAGAACGTGCTCTGTCATCCGCCACTGTGCTGTGGGAACAACTTCAAGAAGCCTGGGCACAAATTACAGAAGATACACTGCAAAAATTAATTGGAAAGATGCCGCGGTTATGTGCCGCAATTATCAAAAATAAATGTGGGCACATTGATGAGAGCAAAATTTAATAATAATTAATGATAAAGTTTTTATATAAGAAAAATGTAACTATTTTATGTTTATTTTACACTTTTGTATTGGTACAATAAATAAATTTTCAGTACACATTTGATAGTTTAATAATTTTGTCTAAAACTAAGGGTGGGCAAATAAATATGATCGGTAGTGTATATATAAAAGTACAGAAACAAGCAGAGAAAAAATGAAAACCCAACAATCGCCACTACTTGTCCTCAATTACTAAATGTGGTGTGATAACGAACCGACAATCGAGGAATGTGAAAATTTAATTCTTGAAGGAGTGAAGGACAACTAGTAGAAATGCATCAGTCTTCTAGCGAGGTCACACCAAAGCGTTGAAGCAGTTCCAGCTGGTCAATACCTTGTGCTGGATAAAAGCCATCAACTCGAAAGGAGAGATATTTTAAAAACTGTTGTTTCACAGCTTCCAAGATGTTCTTATGGACATGATAGTAAAGATACTATACCAAAATCACATATTCATGCTTCGATCTACCAATTGAAAAATACAGAGACTTCATTGCTTGTATAGAAGTAAACGCAAAACCCAATGACTTCTCCGCAGATAAGGCGACGTTCTCGATGTGGTTGACAAACGTGAGTTTCACATCAAATAAAACGCCAAGATTTTTGACTAGGTGAATAATAAAACACTTACTTTATATTAACCACGTTTCGGGGTTTTTTCCCTTTTTTCAGGTTATTTATTTTATTCTTATTCTTTCTTCTTTTCTTTAACTCACAATGCATCCCTTATATATACGTATATACATATTTTTATTTGAAGGATCTCTTTAATAGTTTTTAAAAATATATTAATATTTATTAAGTATATAATTTTTTTATAATAATAATATAATAAAAACCGAAAGAATACAGCGAGGTATTTAAATATTACTTAAAGAACATTAAATAAAGCGTGATTCTAAATCGAACTTCAGGTTTCTAATTGCGCGCCATTTGCTTTCGGGGACGTTGAAACTTTTAATGAAAATACGAATTTTTTAAAAAATTAGCATTCTGAATTATTACATTTTTCAGTTTGATAAAAATTCGAACCTTTTCAAAGGGGTATACTCGTAAAAATTAGTACTTTAGAATTATTGTTGTACATTAACAAATGCTTCCGTGCTGACACTCGCGAAGGTTTTGAAAACGATTTTGAAGAAAATATATCTAACTATGGACCTAATTCAGAGAGAATGCAAAACTTGAAAAATCGTGTCGAAACTTTTCGTGTACTTTGAAGGACCATCTTCGAAGTTTGAATAGCTTTGTTGTAAAAAGTAGTAAGTTCGTAGTTAGTTAGTTCATGACTACTGTTTTACATACTACAAAAGGGTAATTCGAAACTTTTTTTTGATGAAAATCCGAATCTTTTCAAAGGGTTACATTCGTAAAAATTAGTACTTTTGAATTATTGTTGTACATTAACAAATGCTTCCATACTGACACTTTCGAAGGTTTTGAAAACGATTTTGAAGTCAAAATCTATCTAACTACGGACTTAATCTTGAGATAATGCAAAACTTGAAAAATTGTGTCGAAACTTTTCGTGTACTTTGATGGACTATCTTTGGAGTTCGAATGGCTTCGTTGTAAGAAGTAGTACGTTCGTAGTTAGTTGATTCACAATTATTGTTTTAGATACTGCAAAAGGGTAATTCGAAACTTTTTATTTTGATGAAAATCCGAATCTTTTCAAAGGGATATGTATGCTCGCAGAAATTAGTATTTTCGAATTATTTTTTTTTATTTTATTTTTTATTATTTAGTTAACCTAAATCCAAAGTTTCAGTGTGATGCGTGTAGTGTTGTAGCTCTCAACAAGGATGCCTCGCTGAGTTGATTTCTGTTTTCGGCAATGAAGCACCACATCAGTCAACAATTTCTCGATGGTATGGAGAATTTAAACGTGGACGGATTAGTCTCAGAGATGATTCAAAAGCAGGTTTACCAAAAACGGCTGTCACTCTGGAAAACGTCGATGATGTACATGAAGCCTTATCAGGAATTTCAAAGACATGTTTAAAAAAATTAGAAAGCAGCTATGGTGATTTGGTGTCAAAAGACTCTAGATCGCTTTAACGCGGGAAACTCTAAAAACGTGTACAACATTGTCAGTGGTAATGAATTTCAGATTTACTCATACGAGCCTGAAAATAAACGGCAGTCGCCTGTTTTGGTGTTCCGAGGAAAAGAAAAACCGACAAAAGCGATCCGTTCTAGAAGTATCTCCGAAAAGATGGTCACGATATTTGTCTCGAAAGCAGGTCATGTAGCAACAATTCCTCTACAAGATCAAAGAACTGTTACTGCCGATTGATATACAACCATATGTCGAAAAACGTCGAAAAACAAATTATCCTCCACTAAGATAATGCAAGTTCGCACACAGCACGCAGAACAATTGAATTTTTAACGTAACAACGTCGAATTGTTGGACTATCCTCCGTACAGTTGGGACCTAAGTCCCACTGATTTCTTTACCTTTCCGAAAATCAAGAACGGACTGCGCGGTCAAAGGTTCCAGTCGTCAGAAGGAGTACTCGATGCCTTTAAAAACGCAATTTTGACATTATCAACAAACGAGTGGATCAACTGTTTCCAGAGTTGGTTCGAGCGCATGCAAAAGTACATTAATCTTCGTGGACAATTCTTCAAAAAACAATGAAGTCTTTAAAAGCTATCTAGTGTTTTATTCCAGTTTTATATACAAAATTTAGAAGACAATCCATGTAAATGAATTATTTTCAGGAGGTAAAGTAATATAAGATATACATTGTTATAAACTGCATTATGAATTGCAAAAAAGAAATCATATTAAGGTATATACAAAACTTAAACATGAACTGTAGTGGTTCAATATCAACTAACATACTAATATTTCTACATTTTAAAAAATAATAAAAAAGCAAAAAATATGTGTATAAATACGTTATTACAAGAAATATAAAAGAATTCCATATATTAATCAAAATAGAAGCGGCGAGAGAGAGAATGCACTGGTATTAAAGCTTTTTGTTGCCAGGTCGAAAATGTAAACAAAGTCTTGAATGAAATCTACAAGAACATTTTCCAATTTGATATCGTATGGCTCGGACCTAAAATATCGAGTAAAAATTGAAATTTACATTGTAAACTGAGTTGCTTATTGTAGCTTAACTCTACATGCCAACTTCAACCGCCATTTGAATCTATGAATGCACCGTGTACGTGTAAACATATGTATGTGAATATATATCATGCAGAATACTTATTGTTCATTGTAAATGAACAGATTGTATATATAAAGGGGATAAAAAAACATTGTAAACCTTTTTGTGGTAACGACTGTACTACACAAATACAAACTTCACTTTCAACACAAAATTCAATCACTAAGGTTACTATATAACCCCTTTCCACACTAACTTTCGTAATTCTGTATACGTATTTCGACAACTAAGTTGTCATCATCACCAGATAATTAAGCAGTGTTGCATCTGGAGAACTACGGCAATAAATACCTGTACGAAACAATTAATCTCGCACACGATCCGCAACGCTGCTTAATTATCTGCTGATGATGACAACTTAGTTGTCGAAATATGTATACAGAATTACGAAAGTTAATGTGGAAAGGGGTTATATATTAACCTTAGTGATTAAGCTAATCAACCACAGGCTCTATCAAATTCAACAAAATTCAATTTGATACTGATATAATAATCTAATTATACATTCAACAAGAAAGTGTTTTTCAATGGAAATACGATACATACGATGATGAGGAATTTAACCGGCAGAACCGTTGGTATTTCTCAGAACGAAATCCTTCATAATTAGATGCTTGAACACCAATATCCTCAAAAGGTAAACATAGGTATCATCGGCAATCATATAAATGAAACAATTTTTATTAAAGGAAATTTCACAGCTGAAAAATATATCATTTTACTTAGAGATGAAGTTATTTCTGATCTGCTAAGCTTACATTCATACGCTGCAGATTCTTACAGACGAAATGCACATTTTGGTTTTCCATTTTTAAGTTCTCATAAAATTTGAAACATAAATATATCACTGAATTTTTTTGTAAAATTAAGAAAAAATTGTTAGTTGTAATATGACATCATATAAAGGTATATGTAAATAATTGTAAATATATTGTAAATAAAAATGTACTAGCGCCATCTGTTGGCGAAAATCCGTAAGATTAGCCTCATAGTTCCATAGTTTGCAAATTCCATACAGTAAAATTCTATATTTGATTTATTTATTCTTGCTCTATAATAAAAAACTTAAACTAAAAATTAGTAATTGAACGTTAAAAATATAGTAGAAAGAAAATAAACACTGTAGTTATAAAGAAATATTTCATTACTCGACATCTTTTTCATTTAATATGAGCTTCTCGAATACATTTTTTTTTATCAGGTGGTAAATATATTGTGAATTATGTTGCATAATTTAGTCTTCTGTAAACGGATTAACTATTTGCTAAAAAATTTAAAAGTAAATATTTAATACTTATATTGCCATCTTTTGTGTAAATGTAAAATTAGCAATTGAAAGTAAAGTCGGTACCTTCTCGCACTACAAGAATTAGTTCAGATATTTGTATATAGATGGCGCCACCACTTTTAATTTGAAGATATAATTTTTTCACTTATTTTAATTTATTTTATAATATATTTGTTCGACACATAATTTATTTATGAAATACCAATTATTCTACTATTATATAGATATTTAATAATAACAGGATGTACACAACAAGAATTTAAATATAAAGAAAGAAATTTTGATATTATTTTCGTAAGCAATATATGAGAAAGCATAACGGTTCTTCGGTATACATTCTATATTTAATTCCGCTCGTTTACCTTGATAAAGTAAAAGTTAAGCAACCAATTCAAGAAGTTAACAATGTAAATTAGAAGAAAGTGTATTTTCTTACAGGATGTAAATAGTGTAAAAAAGTTGATAAAATATATTTTATATTATACATAAGTTTGTAAATAATAATTGTTTTAGTGACAATATATTGCATCTTAGAATAAGGTGAGTTTAGCTATTTACATATTGTAAGTGTAAAGAAAATGATAGAAAACACGGTTGAAATACTATTAATTGACGATCTGAATATTAATTGGAATATTGGTTGTTATATTATTATGTTTTTCACATATTTAATTGCATTAATGTTTAGTTGTCTTCTTTTCCTGTTAAAACCACACGAAACATTTATAATATACAATTAATTATTACTGTTAGTTGGTGTCTCTTTTACCGAGGTTATAACCAAATCAAAGATAGAAAATTACCTCTTTTACTAGGAAATGTTGGCAGTTTCTCCGCTTTTTATCATTGCAAAATATATCAATAACTCTAATGTTATAATCTGATGTAAACTTAGATACACATTCATTAATACTAATAGCAACTAGTATTCTTAGTCTCGTATTATATATTATTACTTTAATTTGACAAGAAACTTTGGTTTTTAATTTACTAAAAGTTTTGTCATTGAACTAGCGAAGTTTATTTTCGACCTTCATTTCTAATTTTATAGTTTTGCGTTGTCAATCAAGTCTATACACTTTTAGTTTCAGTAGGTATCAAAATTTTTAAATTCTCATGCGAGAGACACATTTGTCACGTTTCTACAAGAAAGATATATGTACACTCAGGCCATAAGTTTGGAATCACTTGCATAAGTTAGGAATCACTTCTGAATATAATGAAAATATTGTAGTGGCTTTAACAAACATTGTAAAAATAAAACAATATTAATATACCAAAACGTTTTATTATAAAATAAGCAGGAAAAAAAGCAAATTTTATTTATTTACATCCACTTATTTTTATTATCAACTAAACGGACTTTTCATCGAAATACCCTCCTTTTGCTTTAATGACGGCAGCACACAATCGCGGTAAACGAGACACTAATTTTGTAAGGGTTTCATTGGGTATATTTGCCCAAGAATCTTGTATAACTTGCCACATGTGAGTCTGGGACGTCGGACACTTTTCACGCACTTTTCTATCCAATTCTTCCCACAACAGCTCTATTGGATTGAGGTCTGGCGATTGTGCCGGCCAAACCATGTTTTGTAAAACACCGTCAGCTTCCTGTTGTTGGAGATATCCTCTACATAAATGAGAAGAATGTTTTGGGTCGTTGTCTTGCATGAATATAAAGTTTTCTCCAAGTAATCTCAGACCGGAGGGCACAGCATTGTGTTCGAGAATCTGTCTGTAACCCTCCTTTTTCAAAACTCCGTCGATTTTCACCAGATCTCCTACACCAGCCGAAGAAAAACATCCCCAAACCATTACAGAACCGCCACCATGTTTTACCGTGGGCACCACACATTGCGGTAACATTTTTTCCGTAGCAGTTCTTCTTACAAATATCCGACGTCTGGAACCGAAGACCTCGTACTTTGATTCGTCGGTGCATAGTACTTTTTCCCACTGTTCTATTGTCCAATCTTTGTGTAACTTAGCCCATTGTAGCCTTTTTATTTTATTTTGTGGACGTAGAAGCGGTTTGCGAACTGCTACACGTCCCATCAGTCCAGCCGCTCTGAGCCGCCTTTTTACTGTGGTTAAAGAGATCCGAGTTTCACGCTCCCTGTTAAACTCACCGCGGATTTGCGAGGTCGTTAATCTTCTATCTCTTTTCGACGTCGATATAATTGTCTGATCTTCTGCAGGAGTTGTAATTTTTGGTCTTCCTGATCGTTTTCTGTCCGTATACCCTCCAGTAGACTGGTATCTTTTAATTGTATTTTGTACACCTTTGTACGATATCTTCAGTCTTTTCGCGATATCCCGTATAGAATCTCCCCGATTATGATGACTAATAATTTCTACACGTTTTTCTAGCGATATCTGCTTTCTCTTCGCCATAATCAAACGATGTTTACTGATTCTACACACTTTTATGTGTCTACACACTTTAAATGATACGAAGCAACTAAAATATTCTCATTACTTCAAAATGTATAAATACTTATAAATATAAAAACTAAATGTAATTACAAAAGGTTTATGCGGAAGGGTCTGCAATAAAATTTGTCCATTCCAGGTAATCGTTCATTATGCAGAAATATTACCTGCTCGAATAAATAATACCGCACGCAGAGTTTCCTTAATCTCTGGTTATTTTCCAACTATTAATGCATTTAAAACTACATCTTTTATGTAAAGCTTTATAATGTACTTAAGAATAATCCTTTGTACTTATATCAAAGTAATACGAACGTAACATAGATAAATTTTAATTTTTATGAATTTACTGGAACTGATTCCAAACTTATGGCCTGCAGTGTATATGTAATAATACCTCGTTTCCTAAAATTTTAATCGTCATCGTCATTGATTTAACTGTAATATATATTTTTCTAGTGATAACATCAAGTCTTCTCGACACGTTTTTAAGGTCAAAATTTTTATTGATTGCTAATCTAATGTCAAATAGGTTTCCTAAATGGAAAACTTACTGCTTAGACATTGAGCTAACTACTCCTGATTATTATGTTTTCGGATATTGATATACCGGGTGTGTTATGGCATGATTGTTACACTTAAGGATGTGTTGCTGAAGCAATATAAAATGTCTAATGAATCGTAGTTGACCTACAAATATTTGAAGTTTTCGATAACGCTACTAATGCAGGTATTACGTATCGCTATTGATTTCGTTGTTATTCAAAAGCCGGGATAGCTGTGATTCATCAATTATTACTTATTGTGACAGTAAATGTCAATTAAGTTACTTTAAAGTGTTTTTCATGTTAAAAGTATGTTAATTTTTTCGAATGAAGAATACGCCGTTATTCACATTTTTTTATGGATTGTGTAATGGAAATGGATGAGGGGTAGTTGATGAATATCGTCGGCGATTTAATAAGACAATAAAATGGATTGGCTTCGAATCTGTTCAGTGGAAGATTGCAGCTTGAATTTTAGAATTCCTTGTAAGATCTGCATGAAAGGAGACAGAAGAAATACAGTACTAGGACTCTTTTGATAGGGATCAAACACACGAATTAGTTCAACATCTAAGTATATGTAAATCATACCTCTGGATTAGAGAGTCACATCAAAAATTCCTTGTATGATGCGAAAATATGGGGTTGGCTAAATTAAATTATCAAAATCAAGCAAGCCACATGAATCTGAGAAAAAATCTGACCATTTTCAAATACTTCATCCAGTCGAACCTAAAAAAAGAAGCCAATGGGTGTTAGATCTTACGATCTTGTAAGCCAATATGGAAGTCACCGAAACGAGAAATTTTGCGAGCAGGAAACATCGTTTACAATAAATCACGTGTTTTTCCGGCAGTGTGGCAGGTGACGCCTTATAACCAAAACCATAATTTGCTAGTGTTCATATTTTGCTCGACTTTCACACATGAATCTTAACGTCAACCTAGTCTGTGTAGACTTTGTTCTTAACATAAACGTTAAGAAAGAAATCCGTAGGTGTTAGATTATACAATTTTGTAAGCAAATGTATGTCGTTTGTAGGAATCAATACATATATTTTTCATAATGCTCGCACAAATTCTTCTTTGTAAAAAAGTTATTAACGTCTACTACCAGACTATACACACACCCTGGACAGAATCCAGATCTAACCGTGCCTCTATTCTTCAGGATTTCTTGGACTCATGCGCTCTCACTGAGCTCTCAGGCTTATGTGTTCTATCTTAGTTCTGTCCTCTGATTAAAATTTCCTAACTATTTATATAAATACCAATTTATTTACTACCCACTCCGCGCACCTGGTTCATTTCTTATAAGTGCACATCATAAACAAAGACAATATACATAATAGAAACAACAATCATATATAAAAGAACTATACTATAATGTAAGTATAGGAGTATATATAAAATAATTAAAGCGGCAATATACAAATGTATAATATATCGAAAACGAATGTAAATGCATTCCGACAATACCATGCCTTTATATCATTTGTATAACGTTTCCGAGAATTTAATTATACATTAAGGAAAAATACAAATATACTCCTGAGACAATATACATAATAGATACAATATATAAAATAACTATAAAGTATACTTAAAATATTATATAATATAAACAATTTTTACACTTTTTTAAAATTAATCAAAATATGCAAATAGGAAAGCCTATAATACAGCGTGTTTCAAAAAGAATATACGTATTACAAAGTATTATTTTGTTCAAACTATCGATCGCTGCAACTCGGCTCGGCTATTGGAGAAACGAATACATAGTTTAGTTTATTTAAAAGCTGCTTGATGTCAGTTGTCTCCTGTTTTTCTTGGTAACCGTCGTATGTTTTAAATGGCTATTTCGCAGCAGAAATTATTTTGTGTTCTCGAGTTTGCGAAGTGCAATTCCGTGATTATTGTGCAAAGACGTTTCAGGTTGAGCTACCAAATTGATGCTCCGAATGGGTAGAATATTCGCAGATCGACAGTCTGTAGATACAGGATGTGTATGTAAAGGAAAGAGTCCTGGCCGCCCTCGTGTTTCTGAAGAAAATGTTGCACGAATTCAAACTGCTTTCTACGTAATCCTTCAACATCAACTCGTCGTGCCAGTTGGGAGTTACAACTGCCTACATTAACAATTTGGCGTGTTTTGAGACGTCGGTTGGTTATGAAGCCGTACAAGTTACAGTTGTTACAAGCTCTGCGTCCTGATGACAAACGGAAACGTGTGGCATTTTGTAACGAGATACATGATGCTATTGACAATGATAACACTTTTGCACAACACATCTTGTTCAGTGATGAAACGATTTTCCATGTCAGTAGTCTGGTAAACAAATACAATGTTTGAATTTGGGGTCTACAGAACCCACATGCAGCCATTGAACATGTACAAGATTCGCCTAAAATCAATTTGTTTTGTGCGACATCCCGATCATTTGTTTACGGCCCATTCTTCTTTGATGGAAACAAGGTAAACGGTCAGCAGTATCTCGCTATGTTACAAAACTGGTTGTTTCCGAGGCTGCACGAAGACAACTTCATTTTTTAAAAAGACCTCCTCACTGGAGTCGCCAAGTGCGTGAATATCTGAATGAAACTCTACCGAATCGTTAGATTGGTCGTCAAGGAGCTGGCGACATAGCATGTCAGCTGGGCTCCACCGCCACCGGATTTGATACCTTGTGACTTCTTGCTTTGGGGTTTCGTTAAAGACAACGTTTATGTACCACCATTTCCACAGAACCTGGAAGAGTTGAAGAACCGGATCCGTACTGCCATAACATCAGTGACGAAGGACATGCTTGCCCGAGTATGGGAGGAATTTGAGTGTCGATGTGATATTGTTCGTGTCGCTGATGGAGGACATATTGAGCATCTGTAATCTGAACTTGAGAGGTTCGTAAATATGTGTGTAAAGTTTCATATTCGTATGTCTTAAAGTTTAATAAATATATGCATTCGAAATACGTATATTCTTTTTGAAACACCCTGTATATCGAAAACTGATGTAAATGCATTTTGACAATACCACCCCTTAATATTATTTGTAAAACGTTTCCGAGAATTTAATTATACATTAATGGAAAATACAAATATACTCCTGAAACAATATACATAATAGATACAATATATAAAATAAGTATAAACTATTTTTAAAGTATTATATAAAATAAACAATTATTACACTCTTTTAAAATTAAACAAAATATGCAAATAGGAAAGCCTATAATATAAAGAAAATGAATGTGAATGCATTCTGGCAATACAATGTATTTATATCCCTTGTGTAATTAAAACCTTTCTCAAAATTTAACAATACATTAAGCGAAAATACACATATATAAGGTTTTTCCAATAGGGATGACATGATTTTGAAGTGACATTTCGGCCATTTGTAATATATCATGATCTGCCATTTGTTTTTCATTGTATTCAGTAGTGTTTACAATTTCATCATGGAGAGATATACGTAAGAACAACGTTTACAAATTATTCAGTTTTATTATCAAAATAATCGTTCTCTAATTGCCACTTTTCGTGCGCTTTTGCCATTTTATGGTCGTAATAATCGTCCAAGTGTGCTCGCTATTCGTCGAATTGTTAAAAATTTTGAGGTTACATTTTCTTTACATAATTTTCAAGTGCCAATAAGACAAAGAACCGCTTGAATTAATGCAAATATTGCTGCCGTTCAGGCAAGTGTTACTGAAGACCGTAATTTGTCGATTCCAAGACGTTCTCAACAATTGCGACTGTCTCAAACCACAACCTGGCGGATTTTGAGAAAGGATTTGGACTTGCATCCCTATAAAATTGTTGTCACTCAAGAACTGAAGCTATTGGACCACCGTAAACGTTGTGAATTTGCTGATTTTGCCTTGGAACAACTTGAAAACGATAACGATTTTTTTAAGAAAATCATCTTCTCTGATGAGGCTCACTTTCATCTGGATGGTGTGGTAAATAAACAAAACTGTCGATTCTGGTGCGAAGAAAATCCACAAATTATTTATGAAAAACCATTACATTCACCTAAATTGATAGTTTAGTGTGGTTTTTGATATGGTGGAATCATCGGTCCGTACTTCTTTCAAAATGAACCTGGTAACACCGTTACTGTCAATGTAGAGCGGTATAGATTGATGATAACCAACTTTTTATGGCCGACATTGGAAGAAGTTGATCTTGACAACATTTGGTTTCAACAAGGCGGGGCCACGTGCCACACAGCAAATACGACAATAGAATTATTGCGAGAAAAGTTTGAAGATTCGATTATTTCAAGAAATTGTGATATTGAATGACCTCCAAGAAGTTGTGATTGAACACCATTAGACTATTTCTTGTGGGGTTATTTGAAGTCATTTGTCTATCGAAATAAACCAGACTCTCTTCAAGTTTTACAAGTCAATATTTCCATTCATGACATACGACTAGATTTAGTGGAAAAAGTGCTCGAAAATTGGGTTCATCGAATTCGTTCCTGCAGAAGAAGTCGTGGAGGCCATGTGAATGACGTTTTATTTAGAACTTAATTGTATCGATTGTACTTCACATTAAATAAAAAACTTTTGAATTTTCTTAACAATAAGTGTGTCTTTTTTAAAGAAATCATATCACTCTTATTGGAAAATCCTTTACATTTAAACAAAATTATACAAATACCACAGTATATTTATATTAATTAAGATCTCCTCTCTGAGAATTAGCAAAATACATTTACGTTCTGGAAAATACCAATTAAACAGCAGTTTTACCTAAATGAAATTTAAAATAAAAATATATACAAAATATTCTTATTTTATACGAGGGAGCGTTTTTATATTCGCGGAATGAGCGGGTTGTAGAGGGGTGAGTAGGCGCATTGGGGGCGTGGCCTGTGCAGCGACTCATGATTAGTATAAATACGAAGTTTCATTGTTATTAGACAGTTAGTCTTTGAGCTATCGTCAACCAAGTAACATAATCAGGAGTGAAAATTGAAATATGGAAAAAATCGAATATCGTGCCGTTATAAAGTTCCTTACCAGGCAAGGAAAATCAGTCGCGACTATAATGAATGAGATGTCATTGGTTTACGGCGACTCTTGTCCAGGAAAAACCATGGTGTACAAGTGGCATAGTTTATTTAAACAAGGAAGGGAATCCCTTGAAGACGACCCGAGGCCGGGCAGGAGCATTGAGGTGACCACGCCAGCACTTATCCAAAAAGTTGAACAAATTGTATTCGAAGATGCTCGACTAAAGAAGAAACAACTCGCAGAAATGGTTGGAGTATCCGATACAACAATTTTTAAAATCCTACACGATCATCTCGGCATGTCTAAGGTCAGCGCAAGATGGGTGCCGAGAATGCTCACGCCGCCGCAAAAACAACAGCGCGTAGAGTGTTCGCGTGCATTTTTGGACCTCTGTAATGAAGACAATGATGGTGTATTGAGTGGAATTGTTACTGGAGACGAAACTTGGGTTCATCATTATGAACCTGAGTCCAAACAAGACTCCATGCAGTGGCATAAAAAGGGTACAGCACCTCCCAAGAAATTTAAAGTGTCACAATCAGCTGGGAAACTCATGGCAACGGTATTTTGGGACTCGGAAGGAATATTGTTGATTGATTATAAAGATAAAGGTGTTTCTATAACCGGAGAATATTACGCTTCAATATTAGAGCGACTAAAAGAAGCCATTAAAGAGAAAAGACGGGGAAAATTGACAAAAGGTGTTCTGCTTTTGCACGACAACGCGCCCGTCCACAAGAGCCGCGTTGCGTTAACTGCCCTGCATAAGGTGGGCTTCGAAATTGTGAATCACCCACCCTACAGCCCAGACCTGGCCCCGAGTGATTATTACCTGTTTCGGAAAATGAAAAAAGAGCTGCGGGGTAAAAAATTTACTGCCGATGATGAAGTCAAGGAGGCAGTTTCGGCGTATTTTGCAGATAAAGAGAAATCATTTTTTTATGAGGGTATAAATAAATTAATTGAAAGATGCGAAAAATGTATCCGTCTTGCAGGTGAATATATTGAAAAAGAAAAATAATTTGGTTTTTTTATTTCCACCCCTTGTCCCCCATTCCGCGAATATAAAAACGCTCCCTCGTATAATATATTCCAATATTACAATTTTTCGAATCGGTCTTAGTTCATTAACTAACAACTGTATGCACATTACAATGCTAACCATTTCGACGAAGATGTCTAATGAATACATACATATTAGATACCCCGTCGACGTAACTCTCGTTAATGAATAATGTACTATATACATTTCTTGTTATAGGTTCTTCCCTGTTTGACAATGCATGCCACAACATTCCTACTCTTGACCGTAATCTCGGGCTCAGCGGTATCGGAATATATTCCACCTGGACCGAAATATCGATGCCCTAACGAGCGTCTCCTGTTACATCCTTGCAAGTGCGAAACCGAGTCCGATGTTGGGATTACCGTGCTCTGCGAGAATACTAATTTGGCTAGCATGAGTGTCGGTCTGAATAATCTGGCTACATTCAAGTTACCCGTGGAGCGGCTAACGATTTCTCAATGTCATATCTGTTAGTATATACGTACATACATACATACATACATACATATATACATACATATACATATATACCTAGTCCTGCCATAAATACTGATATAAAGGTTTTTAAGTACAAAAAGAAAACTGCAAGTTGGATTTAAATTATTTTTTGATAGTTTATTTTGGCAATAGTAAGCTACAAAATACAATGCAAATTACTCGAAATGGCCGCCATTTGCCTTAATACAACGCCGAAGTCTGCAGGGCCACTCATCAATCGCTGTACGGACGATATCCATGGAAAAATTGTCGACTGCTTCTGTTAACGCTAGCTTCAATGATTCCAGGTTGCGATGGGGTCTTCTACAGACCATGCGTTCTAATATTGACCACAGTTTGCAGTTGAGCGGATTTAGGTCTGGGCTTGCTGACGGCCAATAGTCAGTACTAAAAAACTCAGGTACATGATTTTCAAGCAATTGCTAAGTTGCTTTGGCCTTGTGAGCGGGCGCAGAGTCTTGTTGGAATATCCATGGTTGGTTTTGAAACATGATGTAGTGCAGGGGCTCCACTACATTGCTTAAAATGTCTCGTTGATAGTTTTTGGCCGCTGTTTTAACACCTTTTTCACAAAAATGCAAGGAAGTGACACCGTCATAGGATACTCCCCACCAAACCATCACTGAAGCAGGAAAATGACCTTGCTGAATCCTTGGCACCACTTCACTGGCTTCCTTGGAGGACCGTGCATACACCCTATCATTCTGCTTGTTAAAAGTTTCTTCCACGGTAAAAATTTTTTCATCAGAAAACAGATTTTTTTTGTAACGCTCTTTGCCGTACAACGATATCAGGTGTCTGCATTTTTCTTCCTATTCTTTTTTTAATTCAACGTTAAGGCGCTGTCCTGTTTGTCGTTTGAAAGCTCTAAGTCCTAGGTCTTGTTTAATGATACGGCTCATTTCACGAGCCATGATTTTCTGTTTGCGGACAGGATGCCGATTGATGCGGGACCTCACAGCATTGATGGCCTGTAGTGTACGAACTATGCGAGGCCTGCCAGATCTTTTACAGTCGATTACATTTCCAGTATCAATGAATAACTTAACAGTACGATACACAAACACACGCGTAATATTGAATAGTTTTAATAAATCAAAAATATGGGCTCTTTCTATTCCACACTTATGAAGTGCAATAACCGCAATACGGCTCTCTTTATCCGACCATTCCATAATGACGACTCACGCTATAGCGAAATTGTTCGGCACTTTTGTAAAGCATATATCAAATGTCAGAACTGCCAACATAAAATTTTTGTGCTTTCAAGTTATCATCTGCAAAAAGGTGCGTTTACACTTGTATCAATACTTATGGCAGGACTAGGTATATATATTTAAATTCATGTGTGTTTTTTCAAGTAACTATTTATTTCTCTGCCATACAAATCTCTTGTTTAAATTTTTTCAAGAAAAATGAAAGTTTAATTTTGTGTTTTTAATTTATTTATTGGCCTAAACAGCCTTAATAGTGTTTGACCATTAAATGTCTCTATCTCGGTTAGTACTTGAATCTTTGCAGGCGTTTATGTTTTTAAAAAGATTAGTATTATTCCTTAGCTTTTATTGATGAGTGCTGCCAACTTCACGTTGTGGTCGAAAACTTTTCAGACCACCCTCGTAAAGAAAACATTGTCTTAAATGAATTTTATTGATAGGCATCTTTTTAATTTGAAAATACAGCACGGATTGATGATTGCCCTGAGAATTTTGTTTACTTTTACATGCATGAGGCACAAGTTAGTGTCTAGAGCTAATGCTTCTTGTTAAACTTATATTACTTTCCAATTGATTTGGTCGTAGATTTAGTTGGACATTTAATTCGATGGTCTGCAAGTTTTAAATTTAAATTTTGGATACTCATTTCTTCGTTCGAAAATTAAAACAACTTTAAGGTGTAAATAAATATGATTTAATAAATGTAGTACTAAGTTTAACATAATATACCTGTGCTCTTCTGCATAAAATTAACATGTTTTTGTTCTTTATTACAGCAAGACTTTACGGAAGTTTGTTGTACAAACTTATACTCAGGACATTATACATTGAGAGTACTCCCATTGAAACTATAGACGAGTTCACATTCTTGGGCGTTAATGATACCCTAAACGAGCTACACATCCTAAATACCAGTCTGCTAGAATTTCCAAAGGCTGCTTTTAAAGTAAGTGCCGTTACATCAAGCCACAATACTTTACATAGAATTTTAACAGGAAATATTTCACATAATTACTTGAAGAAACACTAACTTGTTTGAATTTTTTAAATTCTATTATTTTCGAGGAGGATTTAGCTATTAAGCTTGAATATTAAGTCAAATAGCGAACATTTGCGTGTAATATCTGGAGCTAAGCTAGGTACAGACAATTAGTGGATTCAGGTAGTACAAAATGATCGTTTCGAATATACAAGGATGGATCAATAATACAGGCCAACCATAAAAAACTCTTTTTTATAATATTGGCTCCCCTTTATGTTTTTTGACGTGCTGAATCCGAAAATGAACTTCACTTTACGTTATTTATGCATTGTAAGTGTTACAGCATTTTTATTTTTATTTTTAACCACCAGGGAGGAAGTAGGCGCATGCGCGCAGTGAACGAAAATGAATAATGTAATGTCAATGTAGCAAGTGTTATTATTACCATTGAAACCAAAATATTAAATATACCTCATAAGTAAGACTAGTTATTCATTTACACCAATGTGAACCTCGAAGAAAACAAATACAGTCCACTCAGCGATTACATACACACGAACATATTTTTGGTCCAGACGAACCGCATACATCAGCAAAAAACAACGACACGTACATACGATCACGATAAAGCAGCAGCAAAAAACATTGGTGAGTCCTTTTTTCCTTACATATTTAATATCCTCATATAAAATTCAATCTGAATCGAGCAATCTTATTCATAAAATAAATACACTCATTTACGTATATATACAAAACACAAAATGACAGAAGAAGACGAGATAAGAGAATTAAGACAAAGTCGGGGTATATTAAAAGGCCATTTAACGAGATTCAAACATTTTTTAGAAAGCAGTGACAACATAAATGATCAATACCTAGTTAAATTAAGGTTAGAAAAACTTGAAAAACATTTCGAAACATTCGAAGAGGTGCAAACGAAGTTAGAAATCATTGATATAACAGAAGAAGCGGAGCGGCAAGAAATAGAAGATAGTTTTTTTGAGCTTATCAGCAAGGCTAGATCAATTATTAATGCAAATGCACAAAGTGTTAATCAAAACAGTACAAATTCAATTTCATCAAATACTAATAATACGGGTGATCCGACAGCAAATTTAAGATTGCCAACAATCAGTTTACCTGTATTTGTGGGAAATTACGATGGTTGGTTACCGTTCCATGACGCTTTTAAACAACTTATTCATGATAATGTGAATTTAACAGATATTCAAAAATTTTACTATTTGAAATCTTGTCTAAAAAATGAGGCGTTACGGTTAGTGCAAGCGTATGTAATTTCATCAGACAACTATGCAATTGTATGGGAATTACTTAAAAAACGATATGAAAACAAACGTATTATAATTAATAATCATCTCAAACAGCTGTTCGAATTACCATCGGTAACAAAAGACTCGCCTGTATTATTGAGACAACTAACTGACACAGTTTATTATCATGTATCAGCTTTAAACAAGTTGCAATTACCAACAAAAGAATGGGATGTATTATTAATATATATAATTACATCAAAATTAGACGCAATAACTAATCGCGAATGGGAAAATTCTCTAGAGGACGAAGGGTCTATACCAACTTTTGATGAGTTAAGTAAGTTTTTAAACAAAAAATGCTTTACATTAGAGACAACAAGCAAAAAATACCCTCAAAGCACACAAAATTCGCGTTCACCAAGTTTTATTAAAAACCAATCGAGCAATTATAACAAAGATTATAAGAACACATATGCAGAACAAAACTTTGCCATGACAGAATATAATCAGGACCGGAGTTGCCAATATTGTAAACAAAATCATTACATTTATGCATGTCCGGAATTTATGAAATTAAACGCGAAAGAAAAATACAATCAAGTAAAAAGGTTGTATTTATGTACCAATTGTTTACGTTCAGGGCATTCACAGCGAGATTGCAGGTCAGGAAAATGCAAAAAATGCGGGTTGGCTCACAATACTTTATTACATAATCAAGAATATCGTAAACGCTTTAATACACATTCAACAAATTCAGATCAAAATAATGATACAAATTTACAAAACGAAACGGAGTTAAATGAACTTGCTATTCAAACCAATAGCTCACATACACGAAACAAAACGCACACGCATGGATCCACAGAACTTTGCCATTTGACTGCAACAACAAATATTGACCAAAGGAAATCAGAAAATCAACAATCACTTCAAATTGCACATAGTAGTTCAAATCGTAATTTAGTTTTACTTTCAACGGCACAAATCTTAATTTATGATGACCTAGGAAGGGCTCATACATGTAGAGCATTATTAGATTCAGGGAGTCAGAGCAATATAATGACAAAATCATTGTGTACTAAACTAAGGTTAAAACACGAAGATATTCATATTCCAATAGCAGGGATAAATCAGAAATTAACCACAGTTACCCAGAAAACAAAAACAATTATCGAATCACGGGACAACAAGTTTAAGGCAACTTTAACATTTTTAATTTTACCAACTATCACCGAGAATTTGCCACCCGTTGGATTTGATAAATATACATTAGATTATCCAAAAGACATCATGTTAGCTGATCCTAATTTTGATAAATCAGGTACCATAGATATCTTAATAGGTGCAAGCTTATTTTATGAATTACTTCTTGCTAATCAGTATAAACTAGGAGAAAATAAACCTGTATTTCAAGAAACGCTCTTAGGCTGGGTAGTTACGGGTAATATTAACATACCATCGAAGGCAAGCAAAAAACGAATTTGCAATTTTACAACAGTAATTTCAAATGAAACTCTAGATGAGAATTTGACAAGATTCTGGCAGTTAGAAGAAATTCCACAGAAACGTTTTTTATCACCTACTGAACAACTGTGTGAGCAACATTTTTCTGAAACCACAACGCGAGACGCAAATGGACGTTTTGTGGTCAGATTGCCCTTTTTAGAAAAGATTGCTAACTTAGGGAACTCAAAGGCGATGGCATTCAAACGATTTTATTCATTGGAAGCTAAATTTCGCAAGGACACAACCTTAAAGGCTAATTATGTAGAATTCATGAATGAATACGAACAATTAAACCACATGACGAGGCAACAACGCGTCAATGTAGAAACTGAACAGATGCAACCGTCATATATATTACCACATCATGCAGTATTCAAATCAAGTAGTACTACTACCAAATGCAGAGTAGTATTCGATGCATCGGCAAAAACAGATTTGAACATTTCATTAAACGATACATTACTGATAGGACCCACGGTACAGGATGATTTATTTGCTATAGTCTTACGATTAAGATTGCATAGTTTTGTACTTAGTGCAGACATACAAATGATGTACCGGCAAATATTGATTCATCCAGATGATCGTAAATATCAACAGATCTTGTGGAGAGCTAATGATGATCAAGCAATACATTTATATAATTTAAATACAGTCACATATGGTACAGCAAGTGCACCTTATTTGGCAACAAGAGTACTCAGACAATTAGCCGTGGATTGTCAAGATAAATATCCACGTACCTGTGAACTAATTAGAAATTCATTTTACATGGACGACTTACTCGTTAGTGTGAATTCCAGAGTGGAGGCATTAGAAATATACAAGGAAATGTCTTATATATTAGGAACAGCAGGATTCCATTTAAGAAAATGGTCTTCAAATGATAAGGAGATTTTAAACAAAATAGCAGAAGATAGCAACAACACAGAGACAATTATTGAAATTCGTGATAATAGAGACTTGAAAACCCTGGGACTCTCATGGATTTCAGAACCAGATACACTAAATTATGCAATAAATTTAGAAATTAAACATACATATGTTACAAAAAGATTAGTTTTAGCTACCGTTTCTAGAATATTTGACCCACTTGGATTAATAGGCCCCGCAATAATAAGAGCAAAATTATTTATGCAACAATTATGGAAGCTACAAATCGCATGGGACGAAGAACTAGATCCGGAATTGGGAAAACGTTGGTTAACATTTCTAGAAGAGATGCAGCACATAAATCATGTCATTATTAAAAGGCAAGTATTATGTTACCAACCAGAATTTATTGAATTGCATGGATTTTGTGATTCGTCGGAAAGAGCTTACGGAGCATGTATTTATTTAATATCAGGAAATGCTAAAGGTGAAAAATGTTCCAATCTCTTATGTGCTAAGTCCAAGGTGGCTCCACAGAAAAAATGTACGCTACCACGATTAGAACTGTTAGCAGCAGTATTACTAGCAAAATTAGTAGATGTTATAAGACGTACATTGAACATTCAATTAACCCAGACAATACTTTACAGTGATTCCACGATTGTTTTGGCATGGTTACAAATTGACCCGTGTCAGTTGAAGACGTTTGTAGCTAATCGTGTAACAACCATAAGAGAATTATCGAATGTAACCGAATGGAAACACGTTCCTTCAGAACTTAATCCCGCAGATATTATTTCCAGAGGTCTTAATGCTTTGGAGATACAGGATTCAAAACTTTGGTGGCATGGACCAGATTTTATAATAACCAATGAATTAAATCACGAACAAGATATGATAGATTTTGAATTCTTACCTGACACTAAGAAATCAGTAATTAGTTTAGCAGCTGTTGATAAACCCAATGGTGACCTATTTAACAAATATTCGAGTTTAAGCAAATTACAACGTATAGTTGCCTATTGTATGCGATTTAAACGTGCGACACTAGATAAAGCAAGGTTTAAATCACAGAAACTTTCATCAGATGAATTAGAATGCTCATTGAAAAGAATAGTTAAGTTAACTCAACAGGAGGTATTTGCTAATGAGATTTATTCGTTATCACATAAACGAGCATTGAAACCTAGTAGTAAAATATTGAATTTGAATCCATTTCTAGATGAAGTCGGATTATTACGCGTCGGCGGAAGATTAAGGCATTCCAATTTAGACTTCGCTCAAAAACATCCAATTATAATACCTAAAAATCATAAATTAACAAAATTGATTATCACAAAATACCACTGGGAACATTTACACGCTGGTGCACAAAATTTATTATCCATAATAAGATTAGAATTCTGGCCTCTCAATGGCAAATCAACAGTTAAGGGAGTTCTCCGAACTTGCACCAAATGTTTTAAAATTAATCCAAAACCTACTAAATTCCTAATGGGTGATTTACCCAGCTCACGGGTATTGCCCTGCAGGCCTTTCTCAAAATGCGGCGTAGATTACGCTGGTCCTATTTTAATCAAGGACAGAAGCTTACGAAATGCAAGGCTAGTCAAGGCATACCTTTGCATATTTGTATGTTTTGCTACGCGTGCAAATCACATTGAATTAGTCAGTAATCTCACAACCGAGAGTTTTTTGAATGCACTCAAAAGATTTATAGCTCGTAGAGGAAAACCGTCCGTAATTCATTCGGACAATGGTCTGAACTTTGTTGGTGCGAATAACCATTTCATTGAATTGTACCAATTAATAAATGATAAATGCCACAACGACAAAATTCACAATTTTTTAGCTAATGATAAAATTAAATGGGTGTTCATTCCTCCCAGATCAGCTCATGTAGGAGGTTTATGGGAAGCGAGTGTAAAGTCGACTAAATTTCACTTACGGAGAATATTGGAAAGGGCCGCTTTGACTTATGAAGAGTTAAATACGATACTCATTCAGATTGAAGCTTGTTTAAACTCCAGACCTCTGTCCCCTTTATCCAATGATCCCGACGACTTTTTACCTTTAACTCCTGCTCACTTTTTAATTGGAGAATCATTAGCTGCTGCACCACAAGAAGATGTTCAAGATCAACAGATTAACCGACTTACTAGGTACCAACGCCTACAACAATTAACTCAACATTTCTGGAAAAGGTGGTCGCGTGAATATTTAACCGAACTACGGAAGAGATCCAAATGGAAGACGAATTCACATCCATCACTTCAGGAAGGCACACTGGTCATCTTGAAAGAAGATAATTTGTCTCCACTACACTGGCCCCTGGCGAGGATCATCAAACTCCATCCAGGATTAGACAACATCACTCGTGTAGTGTCTGTGAAAACGCCTAGTGGTAAAGTGTTTCAACGCTCAGTGTCGAAAATATGTATTATCCCCCTTGAGAAAAATAATGACTAGTTGGACTTATAATGAACTGTACTATTATTTTATATCCTATATGTCAGAACAATATTTTTACCATTTTTACTAATATTGAAAGCTACCTTTCAAGGTGGGCGGCATATGTTACAGCATTTTTATTTTTATTTTTAACCACCAGGGAGGAAGTAGGCGCATGCGCGCAGTGAACGAAAATGAATAATGTAATGTCAATGTAGCAAGTGTTATTATTACCATTGAAACCTAAATACAATATATACCTCATAAGTAAGACTAGTTATTCATTTACACCAATGTGAACCTCGAAGAAAACAAATACAGTCCACTCAGCGATTACATACACACGAACAGTAAGCCTATAATAATACCTTAGTCTCTACAACTAATTAGTAGTAAATGCTCAAAATGCACTTCTGAGTATCTGTGTGACTAATACAATGAAAATCACGAAGGCATATACTTTCTAATCTGCAGGTGCATTTTTACACTCACATTTAAATTTTGTCCCTGACATGTCTTGGAGCTGTAAGTTAGGAACAAAGGGAGCGTTTCCACAAAGATATAAAGGATATGGAGAAACGGTATAAGGGTCGTTGGAATGTCAACATGATGAGAGATTACTGTTGGACCCTTCTACGAGCAACTCCATAAGCATCATATAAAAGGAAAAGCTACACTTGAACTTTAACCGTGAAGAGGTTGAGGAAATATAAAACTTTAGATTAATAAGTATCAGGTTGTTACATATGAAATGTCCGATTTTGTAAGGAATAAAAAAAGCCTATATTTAAAAAAATATAAATATTTATTCTGCAAAATAGTCTCCATTTACATCAATAGTTTGTTGCCAACGGCCTGGAAGCTGAAAAATTCTCTTTGAAAAGAAATCTAGGTTATGACGGCTCACATATTGCTCAAACACTGCTATTACAGACTCCCGTTCAGGGAAGTCCCTATTTTTTAAGTGATTGTCTAAACTTCGGAAAAAATGAAAATCAGTTGGCGAAAGGTCAGGTGAATAAGGTAGGTGAGGGAGAATTTCGTAACCAAATTCCGAATGTTTTTGGATTGTCTGTCGTGCAACATGAGGTCTTGCATTATCATGAAGAAGTATGGATCCATGTCTATTGACTAGTGAGGGCTACAAGCGGCTCAATTTTTCATGCATAGTTTCCAGTTCGGCACAATAGGACGCTGCCGTGATGGTTTCACCAGGTTGCAAAAATGAATAGTGAATAATACCCTTATTGGTCCGCCATACAGTCACCATAATCTTTCGCGGGTGAAGTGATGCTCGTGCATGCTGTCTTGGTGCTTCACCTCGATCTAGCCATTGTCCTGACCGTCTCCGATTATCATAAAGTATCCACTTTTCGTCACACGTTACCACTCGATGAAGAAACGGTTCAACTTTCTGTCGATTAGCCAAAGAGGTAGCCACCTCTAATCGACGGAGCTTATTGGTTTCCGTTAATCGGTGCGGCACCCATCGATCGAGTTTCTTCACTTTGCCAATCGAAGAAAGGTGACGACTAATGGTGGCAATGGACACTTGAATTGTTTCTGCAAGGCTACGCACTATTGTCGACGGATTACTTTCAACTTCTACACGCAGCTCGTCGTGATTAACGGTGCTGCGCGCGTATCCGCGAGGCTCATTTTCCAAATCAAAATTTCCCTCGCTGAATTTTTTAAACCATCGCCGTAATGTGCGTTCATTACACGTGGATTCACCGAACGTCTGATTAATTTCTCGCGTTGCTGCAGCTGCATTTAATCCCTTTTTAAATTGAAAGATGTAAATTGCCCGAATATCTCTTGCCGACAGCATTTCCATAGGCGAGACAAGAACAGGTGTATTAATCTTTCCAAGAAATGAAACAGGTACACACTTCAAAATAAATACCCTTTTCTACAAATACAATAATAATTTTCACAAAAAGCAAACACGTCTTCACACAGGTGCGATTCAGTTCAGACTGTAAGAAAAAACGGACATTACATTTGTAACAACCTGATAAAAACTGTTCATATTCAAACTTACACTACTATTGCAATAATAAACTGTTAAGTTTTTCAATTATACTCTGATAATAAATTACGTACCTTTAAATCTTAACTATAAAATTTTAATACTATCATACCCAACAAATAATAAAAAGAAACCTATTGAAAATTTAGATTCAGCGCACCAAAATACATAAGAAACAGGTTGAACTTTGAAAAAAGTTTTTAAAAAATATTTATTGGTTGGCCTGTGTAAGCCTAAATAAGAAAAGACAAACTTTTTGAAAAGAAATTAATTTATTTTCACTCTGTTCTCTCTGCATCTCCACCAGTGTATCGCAATAAAACATATGAAGTGTAGAATTATAAGTTAGTACCGAGCGAATCTTTATATAAAGCGAACGTATGATTGAGTATGACGGACGTGCATAAGGGAAAAACGAGATCAATGGTTGACGCAGTGCGAATGTTTATTGGTGACTTTCCCGATTTATATTGAAATGTTTGAAAGACATACTGTACAATTTGCGATGAATCGTTGATGTGCTGGGACTAACGCAACTGTAAAAATTATATAAAGAGTGTATAACACCAAAATAAGAAAAATAACATGCACCAAAAACGCAATTTATGTTTGATTTACTGTCCATGATAATCGCCTGTGATTTGAGATTTCATCTACTCGGCAAGTAACCGTTTCATGACTTCTGGAATAAATATAATCCCAAGTGAACGTTACCATCCCGGAGAGCGTTACAGAGCCATATGCCAACTGTGCGTAACGACATCGAAGACATGATCAAAGCTGTAGTAAAAGATAAACAGTAGTGGTTATGTGGTTTGTGAGTGTATGTGCATTTTGAGTGTAATTAAAAGAAATCAATGGAGTCGAAAACTGAAAAAAAATAACTTTATTCCCAGTCAAGGGCTATTGTGCTTAACGTGTATAATTATTTTAAGATTTTTCTAAATGAAAATAAAACAGTTGTGATTTCATATTTCACAATAACAAAAACTTGCTGAAAATTTGTTCAATAGTTTCTGAAATATTCATTAAAAAGAAAATATTCACCAAAATTTTAAAGTTCGCTTGCAAATATCTCGCGTCGAGTGCAGTTTATTCCAAGAAATGACGTGCGTACGGTGAACGCCGCGCCGTCAATATGCATCCTACTCGTGTGTCGAGTGCGGTTTATTAAAAAAGTGAAGTAGCCGTCTTCTAGCTCAACAAATATCGTGTCGGCTATAATAACGAATCTATATTAATATAAAACCACTGCTGACAATACAACAACATAGATTTATTATTGGAAAATCGACTATAATAATTTAGCAGATGTAATACACCCTATTTTTGAAGTACTCCATAGTACTTCACAAGTGGATGTGATTCACTCGGATTTTCAAGTCGAATTCATTGAGATTCTCTCAAAATCTTCTAAAAACTTTTCTTTTTACTTACAACAACGCTTCAGTTATTATTCCTACAATGTGACTGCAATAAAATGGTAATAAATTGTATATATTCATATATTTGTCGTTACTCAGGGATCCAATTTGATATATATTCGATATATGCATTAATATTTACTCTTAGATAGTAGAAATAGTTATTAACACATTTTTTTTAAAGATTTTAGGTAACATCAGCGTATTAACAATTGATGGTCACAAGATCTCCAAACTCGCCCCAGACGCCTTTGCGGACAGCGATTTGGGCGGCAAATTACTGCGTTTTTATATGACGAACGGTAATCTCACCTCGATCGAAGCGGGCGCCGTACAACCACTGCGTAAGCTCAAATTCTTGGATTTGCACGGTAACCGGCTGAAAGATTTGAAAAGAAATCAGTTCAGAAATCTCAGGGAGGTGGAAATATTGGATCTCAGCCACAATGAGATCGTTAAAGTCGATTCGGGTCACATAGGTGATTTAATAAAATTGTCCAGATGCAATTTGTCTCACAATAGCATCACGGAAATATCTAGGTAAGCCGAAAAGCTCCTCCGTCATGTGCTTTGATAAAGTAAATTATTCAGATCGGATTTGTATCGGGGAAAAAAAGAGGAGGAAACGCACAAAGAGATCGAAGAAAAGAGAAATGAAAAAGATTCTTTTTGGCATTCAAACGTTATAGATTGAATTATGTAAAATCCTAAAAATATATTCCTAATAACGTTTGGTTATTGTCGGTATCATGAAAGAAATATTAAAACGTGAGGCTTCTCTGTAAATATTTAATTGGTTTTAATTTATTTATAAATTATTCATAATATATACGGAGAATTTCCTTGTCGAAATTTCGATATCAATGTTTAAATGATTCCAAGGCGGGAGAAAATGCGTTTAATATTTTTAGTAACTTTAATTAGTAGCTAAGAGCTTTTGATCAACTTAACGTTACGGATAGTTCGGTCACTGAAAAAGAATGTTAGGAAATCTAAATGTAAAAATCATCTTATCTACTACTGGTTAAAAACAAGTGCGCTGTAACGCCTCTATTCCTTACTTGAGAACGATCTTATGACCGACTGCCAGGGCGCTAACTAGCTAGTACTTCGGAGAGGTAGTGGGGGATCTCTGTGTAAAATGGTCTTAAAAGACGCCACAGTATCGAATTCCCTAGATCATTTGCTATTATTGAAGTGAAAGATAAACAAAATACGTTCGAATCTCATAACAACCAGACAATGTTTGAGTTTGGCATCGTGAAAGCGCGTAATTATATGACGGTAGCCGTTCATATTTCGGGAATAGCAAACAAGAAAAAATCTTTAACATCGAAGATAGTTTTATTGCTTTTCAAAATATTCTCCTTGAAAATCAATGCACTTTTGCATTCGTTTAAACCAATCCGAAACGCATCGCTGCCACTGTGAAGACGGTATCTCCAAAATGTGAGTTTTGAATGTCTCAACTGCCTCTTCCGGCGTAGAAAACCGTTGACCACGAAGTTTATTCTTCACGCGTGGAAACAAAAAGAAATCACAGGGTGCTAGATCAGAGCTGTACGGCGGATGGCTCATCAATTAAATGTTTTGGTCAAATATTCAATTGTTTGAACCGACCTGTGAGAGCTCGCATTGTCATGGTGTCATCTGCATCTTATGCACGCTGGTGTTACTAATTCCTAGAGATGCCCCGATGATTGGAATAAGTATGAATTCATTCCCATTGGCTTTGGACGAGTAGCGACGCCTGTTGTGGATAGATAAGTCCAAGTTTGAAATATTCGCATCCAAAAGTAAACAATATATTCGCAGAAGGGTTCGGGAAACGTATCGCCCATCATGTATGTAGTCTACAATAAAATATGTAGGTAGGTCTATGCAAATATGGCGTTACATATTTGCACAAGGTGTTGATTGGCCCATTGATTGAAATTACTGGAAAATTAACGTCAGAGAAATATATAAAGGTTCTGTAGCAGCATGCTATATCAGAAAGAACACAATTAATAATAAATAATTACATTTTCCAACACGATTACGATCCAAAACCTATCGCTAGGATCGTTAAAAATTATGTTGAACGAAAGTCAAAATATTACAAATAATAATGAAGTATTAATGTGAAAAATACTTTAAACATTTTCAACGCGATTTTATTATTTTGCTAAGAATTAATGCTGTGATAAATATTTCAGAAAACTTATATGTGACGTAAACCATTTAAATTATTCCTGCGATTGTTCCCAAACAATGGACTAAATAATATAAAAAAAAAACTTATCTTTTGTAATGCGATCCTAAGGATTCCGTTCACGATTCATCTATAAAAATAATCCTTCGTTATCGAATACCACACATTGCATTAAAACTTCTCAGACTTCTCTCATTATCGCGGCCATCTAATTGTCGGTCCGCCTCCGAGATCCAACCTGTAAAATCCTTCCAAACCGTCACGTTTTTGTTCTCCCCACCCAACACTCACCTTTTTTCTCGGTTTACGTTTCAGGGGTGCGTTCGCCAGAAATGCCGTACTGAAAGTTCTGAACATGTCCCACAATAAGATAAAAAAGCTCGACTCGAACACCTTCAGGGGCATGAGATTCCTGCGTTGGTTGTTCCTTTCTGACAATATGATATCGGACGTCGGCAGAGGTACCTTTGCATCCATAACGCGTATCGGCATCATCGATTTGGCCAGAAATTTAATCAAGAAAGTCGATTATCAGATGTTTTATCAACTGACAATCATTGAGGTGAGTTAGATTGATCGTTTTTAACTTTTAGCGTTTAATAAAAAAAGTTTTTTTTAAGAAGTTTGTAGTAAGTGGATAAAATATGAAATATAATATAACATTGAACGTTATTGGGTTCGAAAAGTAATTTCTTTTTTTTTCATGGAAATGAAGAGTAATTCTTTTGCAGTATTTACCGAATTTTATTTAAATGTTTAGTTTTCGAGAAAACAAGAAGCCTATATTGGGCAAAATAAGATAATGTGATCGTAAAACCTTCTGCAGTACATAAATTTTTTTAGTACGTAGCTGAATCAATAAGTTATTTTTGTTTGTAATTTATACTAAAAGTTTAAAATAATGAGCAATGTTGTTCACCATAAAGAACTACCGAGAACAGCATTGCTATCGCAAAAAAGTTGGCGGTAAGCATTCGACAAAAAAAAGAAAGCCACCTTTGCTGTATATGAAGCAGCAACTGCCTGTTTCGAGGGGGAGAACACAATTCTTCATAGGGCTTCATTACCCACCTGAGGGTAAACGCTCTTCGAGTGAATAGTGACGTAAGAATTGGCTACAGCCACCTTACAAATTCAAAAAGTTGTACAGATGGCCTTTCAATTCCTGAATTATTTACAGAGAATTTATGCTCCGAGGAGCGACAATTAATATAGCGTTATACAAAGGGTATTAGGAAAGTTTTGCAATAGGGCTTTCTTTATTTAATTTTTTCAAAGTAATTTCCTCTATATTCAATACACTTCTCCATCCTCCGAAACCAATCTTTAAACCAGTTTCACTAGGGAGTAAAGCACACTCGTCCCAAACCCGCAGAAGGTCCTCATCACTGGAAAACTGCCTCCCTTTTAGCTTCATTTTCACATGCGAGAACAGTGCAAAGTCGCAGGGAGCAAGATCTGGACTGTAGAGAGAGTGCTTAAGAAGTTTCAATCCTGTTGTGGTGAAATATTCGGTGCAGGATTTGGCGCGGTGAGCTGGAGCATTATCGTGATGAGGAACCAGGCGTCCATTCTTGACTTTCGCCGCAGGTTCTTCATAGATCCAATGACTTTAGGCAGGCACTGTTCAGTATATCACTTATCTGTGACTGTCTTCTGTGTGTCCAAAACGACGCGTTCCACAATTCCACTCGATTTGAAAAATACAGCATCATTTTCTTCTTCACAGATCGGGATTTTCTGACAACTACGGGTGTGTCTTCATCATCAAAGACACAATCTTTGTTTTGAGCTTTGGTCGGCACATCGCAATAGTACAGTCAAGTCTCGTCACCTGTCACGATATTGTTCACACCCAGATTGCCCTTATTAAACTTTTTTAGCATCTCCCGGCACCAAGTCACACGTCGTGTTATCTGCTCTTCAGTCAGTCGATGCGTCACCCAGAGAGAACAAAGTTTCATCACGTGTAAATGATCATGCAGAATCGAACAAATTGCTAGTGCGTTTAGGCCTGAAGTATCCTCTATCTGTTGGTGGGTCACTCGCCTGCCCTCGAAAAGCATTTTTCTCACAGTAGTAACGTTTTCCTCCCCCGGCCTCTCAGTATCCTTCACGGTTAAGTTTCCCCTTTGGAATTCTCTACATCACCTAAATGTCATTATGCGATGTGGACAAACATCACCTACATAGTTCAAGAGTGATTTCTTCGAAGCACTGGTCCATGTTTAAACCACGCACGAAATTATAACGCAAAACTGCCCTTATCTCATTTCGTGGCCACAATGCCATCGCGAGCACTTTACACTCTCACTGCTAATGAATAACTGAGCCCATCGACATGGCGCGGCTACTATGCACGTATGAACATGTCTAAACATTCAGCAACCAGCAGCTTCCTACGATTCATTGTTGCGTCATATTACAAACCTTTCCTAGTACCCTTTGTATATTATATAGCAGTGATTGTCTCATAATCGAACGCTTATTATAAATCTATTAACTTTATCACCATTTTTTATACTTAAATAAATTATCAGAATGTAATATGATTTCCCTAAACACCTGTAGAATACGTTTTCTAGCATTACTTGCTCTTGTTTTGATCAAATATTTGTTTTTCATTAAATTTCCCGGATTACGTGTCACATATAAACCCCATGGAACCGCTAAATGCACTTAGGTTGTTTCTGCAAACACTGTTAATCACGAACCGGATGGGTCATCCTTAATGCGGAGCGTAGAGTAGCACACATACACGTACTTAAACATTTGCGGATTTACGTGTGCCTTTAGCTTAAGCTCGTCATTTACATTTGCATTTGCATACATGAAAGTCACGTGATCCAAATATTTACAAGTCGAAGTGGAAAGTAGTGGTTGATGTACAGGAAACATCAGATTATTGTTTGTATTGAGCTTTTAAAAAAACAAAATTTTTTAGATTTCCAACGACTAAAAAGTTCCGTAATATTATCTTTTAAAACATCTGAATCTTTTCCACCTTAACAAAGTGAAAATATACAAGCATTAGATTAAAATATGCATCGAATGATACGTGCGCTATTTGCGTGTGTGTATGCGTATCTGACCAGGATGTTCCATATATTTCGCGGTCGCGAAATAAACACGTGAACACTGCATGTATGGGTAAAACGCCACAGAACAAGCATGTAGAAAGAATGTGTGTAGCCGGTAATGGCAAAAGTAGAAGAGAGCTATTTCATACGGGCTGGGGCTTTTCAGAAAGAAATCGTAAGGTGAAGAGCAGGGAATTGGTCATATTTGACCTAACCAATGAGAAGAAAGAATAGCATGCTGAAAATTAGAATGATTCAAAAGAGCGTTGTCAATATTATTATCAGGCAGGTAGAAACCTAGACAGAATAATAGACGTGCATTCTGTTTGAGAAAAAGGATCAATTTCGCATTTAGAAATTACTTTTTTATTAATTTGTAAATGCGAAATTGATCCTTTAATTAATATTAAAAGTGAGTGGAAAATTATCAAGGAAGAGACAGACCTACTTGCAAAAAATACGTTAATTTTAGGTACTGGGTTTCTTGTAAAACGAGAGAATTTTCATTTTTATAGTACTGCAATTAATGAACAGATTTCGCATTGAATATATGAATGTAGTACAAAGAATGTCTAATAATATTCATAATAAAATCGAATTGTATTGCATTGATATACGAGGGAGCGTTTTTATATTCGCGGAATGAGCGGGTTGTAGAGGGGTGAGTAGGCGCATTGGGGGCGTGGCCTGTGCAGCGACTCATGATTAGTATAAATACGAAGTTTCATTGTTATTAGACAGTTAGTCTTTGAGCTATCGTCAACCAAGTAACATAATCAGGAGTGAAAAGTGAAATATGGAAAAAATTGAATATCGTGCCGTTATAAAGTTCCTTACCAGGCAAGGAAAATCAGTCGCGACCATAAGAATGAGATGTCATTGGTTTACGGCGACTCTTGTCCAGGAAAAACCATGGTGTACAAGTGGCATAGTTTATTTAAACAAGGAAGGGAATCCCTTGAAGACGACCCGAGGCCGGGCAGGAGCATTGAGGTGACCACGCCAGCACTTATCCAAAAAGTTGAACAAATTGTACTCGAAGATGCTCGACTAAAGAAGAAACAACTCGCAGAAATGGTTGGAGTATCCGATACAACAATTTTTAAAATCCTACACGATCATCTCGGCATGTCTAAGGTCAGCGCAAGATGGGTGCCGAGAATGCTCACGCCGCCGCAAAAACAACAGCGCGTAGAGTGTTCGCGTGCATTTATGGACCTCTGTAATGAAGACAAGGATAGTGTATTGAGTGGAATTGTTACTGGAGACGAAACTTGGGTTCATCATTATGAACCTGAGTCCAAACAAGACTCCATGCAGTGGCATAAAAAGGGCACAGCACCTCTTGCAGGTGAATATATTGAAAAAGAAAAATAATTTGGTTTTTTATTTCCACCCCTTGTCCCCCATTCCGCGAATATAAAAACGCTCCCTCGTATAAACAAAATTATTACATATGCGAAGTGCTACATTATACAAAATATACTACTTATCAGATTTTCCATCTGTATTACAAGAATTGGAGTAAAAATTTCAACCAACTCGAGATAGACTGCATTATACAACAGATAAAATTGAAGTCATAAATTTGATATTGGTCAGGACTTATGCAGATATTAAATGTAAGGAAGTAGTAGATGGTTTAGCCAGAAGTATTTTCAAATTTTCTCTGGCTGCACTTAACTGCTACAGATTTTATTGGTTGGAAATTCTCGCAATAATAGAAAGTCGGTTTCAACTATGTTTCTCAACGTGTGAGAATTAGCCCTGGTGGCTTAGGAATATCGGAAATTTCAAAAACACTTTTGATTTTCGAAATTATTGCATCCACCTCTGGATAACGTTGGATAGTTTGTACTGTAAGGTGTAAAGCACGAACTTTACAGGTTACATGTAAAAGTCCATCACACTTGAAAGCCGGTTTTAACCATGTTCCCAACGTATAAGAACTATTAGACTGAATTATTCATATTACATATAAATGTAATATTACACAGTGGAGCGGATCACGAATTCAAGACACCGAGGTATTAGAGCTATAAGATGACAAGCAAAAGAAAGTATCGTTTTCGATTATTTTCAATCTCTTTAAACATAATATTAATATTTTACATACAAAATATGTTTAAACAAAATAACAAATAAAAATGACTTTGTTTTTGTACAAAATTTTATTTATATTTGGCACAATCCAATGTGGGGTAAAAAAAATTCAAAATTGCATAAATCGAAATATCACAGTCTGCTAACTGCTTGCTAACATGCTTGCAATTGTAAATCACGTGCCATCCTATGAAAAACACCCGGAAGATTAATGTGTATTAGTGAGATAGATACACATATAATTACTATTATTATTATGTAAACGTACAATAAAAATACATTTTTAGTTACATTATATTTCTCTCTACCTAATAGTAGAATTCAATCTTTGAATGGCCAATTACCAAACAACCAGATATAGGTAGTAACAGCGACATGCTCACCTCCTGTCATGTTAGAGCTGAGTTCTATATCTCGCTTCCTATTGCTTCTTGTCGATCGTTTGCCACCTATTTTTTTGCGGTAGATCACTGATAGCACAAGCATCAGCACTGCTGTCTTAGAGTCTTTGGGAATTTAAATATTTCCATGAGAATTCAATTAACTCAAAGTTACCGAATGACCAAACTAAACTAATGTATTCACCGCTCTTTAGTGAATTGAAACAAAAGCTGTAAATATGGTCCTCCTGATACAGTTCCTTAGGAACAATATTGTATATTTATAATCTAGTATAATTGGCTTTTAAGTACACAGTTTACTGTAGTTTTAAATAGAAGTTCCGAAATTTTGGCGTTTGTAAGCATTTAATAATAATAACTCGGAAGTTTTTTTTGTGTGTTAAAAGCGAATTATCACAAGGTAACGGTCAACAGCGCCATGTACATATATGGTTAAAAAATAAGAACTTTCAAATATTAAAATGGAAAAAGTCAAATTTCCTGTTTGCAAGAGCGAAGCATGTAAACTGAAAGCACACTTTATGTTAACATACGTTTCCTTTTCCAGAAAATCGATTTATCGGGCAACAATATTACGGAGGTAGCGAAGCTCTCTTTTAAAGAGATTTATTTGGCACACATCAATCTTTCGCACAACGCCATCAGCAAAATCGAAGCGGGCGCTTTTGAAAATTGTCCAAACATCACCGTGCTCGACTTGTCGCACAATCAAATCAAGAATATACCGAAGACGGCCTTTGACGAGACCACTTACGCTACCGAACTACTTCTGTCGTACAACTTATTTACAGAAATGAACCAGGTAAACGGAGTTATTCCTCTAGGAAATCTGTTTCGTTTGAAAGTTTGCTTAGTAATTGGGCGCCTACTTTCGGGAGTGATTGGCATACTGCTACTCAAATATGTATTTGATTTCGTTTAGTTCGGAGGTCGGAAACTTAGTTCAAAATTAATTGTATATGTTGACGATCTTGTCATGTTTCGTAATAGATAGCGCTGTATAATAAAAATATTAGCTGGAATTTTTATTAAAAATTCGTATAAAATCTAGTTATCACTTGCGGCTATTATTTAGTTTGTAGTTGTATCAATTTTAATCTAAATTTATTATATATTAGGTAAGTAGAGTAAACGAACTCGTTTTTAAGGTAATTCTGTGATTTATTAGTAGAGTTGCTCATTTTGTCCGGAGTACAAAAATGTATTGTAGCCACCCATTCCGACTAACAACATTGGGAGTCGTTAGACTCGAGCTATAGTACTATGTGGATGTACAGTAGGAACTACAAAAAGGTTTACGATGTACACGAAAATATATTTGCTGAATTCATATAGGATGAAGGTAATTTTGATGGAGCCTCTGGTTGATTAACTTAATCACTTTAGGTTGATATACACATTAATTTTCGTTTTCTGTATATGTACGTATTTCGATGACCAAGTTGTCATCATTAGCAGTTAATTAAACAGTGTCGCCTCTGGAAAACTGCGGAAAACACTCGCATGAAAACAAATTCCGTACACGATCTGTACCGTCGAAAGTCAAAACGCATACTGTGCTGAAGATGCGCTGATGATAACAACTTGGTGGTCGAAATATATATACTTTATACTTAATGGTAATTTTGATGGAGCGTGTGATTGATTAACTTAATCACTGAAGGTTGATATATAACCCCTTTCCACATTAATTTTCGTAATCTGTGTACATCTTTCGACAACTAAGTTGTCAACATCAGTAGATACTTAAACAGTATCGCACCTGGAAAACTACGGCAAAAAATACCCATACGAAACAAATTCCGCACACTATCTGTACCGTTGAAAGCCAAAACGCACATTATTTGTCTTTTGTCGTCTATGGATCATTGTAAATCTGCCGAACATATAGAAAAAATTCATTAACATTCTCAGTGCTCTAATATGGACCATTACTGCTTGGAAAACTGTAAGCGCTGAAACTATCAACAAATGTTTTCTTAAAGCTGGATTTGGTGAGTGGAATACCGAAGATATTTGCGAGGATATAGACTTCAGTGCTGAAGACGATGAGCCACTGCCAGAAATTTGTAAACCCTATCCTGACATATTATCCTATGCACAAATTGATGATAATTTACATACCGGGAATCCCGATATCAGCGTACAAGAGTATGTGCGTGAATTTCAAACAGTACCAATGTACGTGATAGCGACAGTAAGGATGATGATGAAATTATTTCAGAAACTAAACGTTAACGAGGCTTATGAAGAGCTAAAGGATATTCAAAACTTCTTTTTCTTGTCTGGTGACATATACAGAGAATTATTATATTATATTTATATACATTTATTATATATATATTATATTTATTATTTACAAATCACTATTATGTTATGAATCATAGACATGCTCGAACTGCCAACGTTTTGTTTACATGGTGTAAAGGACCATCCTACATGAATTCGGTAGATACATTTTCGTGTATATCGTAAACGTTTAGTGATACTGTACATATGTAGACGACGATGGCTTCGATATATATTTTATTGTGAACTACTCTGTTAACATGTTGTAGTTCGCTGTTTATTTATGAACTAATAAACTAATATACTCAATGACATTAGAAGTGTTACACCTAGAAGGAATAGTTTCCTGGACGTGATTTTTTGGTAATGTGATAAGCTTAAGTCAAGAATGAAACGATCAGATTTCCAAGAAATTTTATTAACATTAATTTGAAAAAAAATCAATAATGTGTTTGGCGACCCCGTAGCTGTAGACACTCCTGTACACGTCTAGGCATCGACAAAATAAGATGGTCGATGTCTGCTTGTGGCACCTCGTTCCAAGCAACTTGAACTTGGTGGATTAACTGTGCCAGAGTTTGTGGAGGATGGTTCAAATTGGTCAGTCTTCTCCCCATTATGTCCCACACATGTTCGATGGGATTTAAATCCGGTGAACGGGGTGGCCACAGCAAAACATTAACGCCAGCTTGTCGTAGAAAGTCCATAGTACGACGAGCAATATGTGGACGCGCGTTGTCTTGCTGAAAAAGGACGTGTGGACGGCCATCTAGATAAGGCAATAAAGTGGTTTGTAGGACGTCATCAACATAACGCGCAGCTGTCATACTGCCCCGAATAAACAGAAGAGGTGATCGGCTTCCATATGCAATAGCCCCCCAAACCATTACTCCAACAGTCCTGTGCACATGCCTCTCAACAGCAAATCCAATATCACGTCGCTCCCCACGACGGCGTCTTACCCTCTGACGGCCATCATGCATGCCTAGGCAGAATCGCGATTCGTCGCTGAATACGACATTATGCCATTCTGCTTCCCAATGCTGCCGTTCTCTGCACCAGTCCAAACGTTGACGACGATGTTCTGCAGTCAAAGGAAGGACTAATCGTGGACGGTATGAAGCAAGTCCAAAAGCTCGAATGCAGCGATATAATGTTGGCATACTGACAATGCGACCTTCTACACCAAACCATTTGTCACAGAGTTGGCGCGTAGTAGCAAAACGGTCTCGCAGAACTAGTAGTCTGAAAGGTTGACCTGTTGGTCTGTTGCGTGTTCCTCTACCTTCTTCTGTCCACACCCTACACACACGCATTACCGTGATTGCAGTGGAACCAACACGGCGAGCAATTTCGCGGTAGGCCAAACCGACTTCTCTAAAAGCAACAATTCTACCCCTGTCAAAATCACTAAGATGGTGATATTGTTGACGCCTTCGAATTGGAGGCATTTTGTTGGAGCGAGGTGCCACAAGCAGACATCGACCATCTTATTTTGTCGATGCCTAGACGTGTACAGGAGTGTCTACAGCTACGGGGTCGCCAAACACATTATTGATTTTTTTTCAAATTAATGTTAATAAAATTTCTTGGAAATCTGATCGTTTCATTCTTGACTTAAGCTTATCACATTACCAAAAAATCACGTCCAGGAAACTATTCCTTCTAGGTGTAACACTTCTAATGTCATTGAGTATATGTTCATAATACATATCTGATATTCTTTAAAGTTATTTTGAAATTGAAATTTAGTATGTTACGTGATAAAATGTCTCCAAAGGCCTGTTTGGATGCATTTAAAAGTGAAAATATCAACTTCGATGATGTATTGATGTCGAAGGCTATTGCTTCGGACACATCTAGTATAACTTTTGTTATTTGCGTATTAATAGAGGCGTATCTTAATATTTATGGAAACATTGACGTGTTTACGAATCTAATATTCGTTACATTAAATTTAGTACTTTTTAAATTTCAGATACCGTTACACAACATGACCGGCTTAAAAATCCTAAACGTCTCCCACAACGAAATAACGAACATTGACAAAAATACTTTCCCCAAACTGTATGAGTTGCACACAATCGACTTCTCCTACAACAACATCACCACGATATTCAACTCGGTTTTCCAGGTCCTCTTCTCCCTCAGATACCTCAATATGAGTCACAACCACCTCGAAACAATAAAACCCACTACGTTCGGGAACATCCCGACCCTCCTGGAAATGGATTTGAGTTACAACAGACTGAATAATATGGCGAAGAGTGGCTTATCTCGGTTGGCCAGCACGAGACATTTAAACCTTAGGGGCAACAAGCTCGACACCCTCTTCATATTGCCCATATCGGCCTCGCATCTGGACCTGTCCTATAACGAGTTTAAGGAGATTCCGCCGAAACTATGGCCTTCGATGAACTCGCTCTTACATCTCGATCTCGGCCATAATCAGATCGCGGATAACTTAGTTAAGGGGAGTTTTCTCGGTCTCCTAACGTTGCAGACACTCAATCTGAATTATAATGGAATTACGAGACCGCCGTGGGAGGCCCTGAGTGATTTTACGGCCTTACAGTATCTTTATCTTGAGGTAATTGTTTTTTATACATTCATTAATACGTTGGCTATCTCATAATTAGAACAGGGAATATACGGGCTGGTTCACGTAAAGTGACGATCTCAAATGATGGCAAAACTGGATAGAAATTTAAAATTACAATACGTTAACTTTATAATGTTTCAAAGGGGGAATATTTTAGAAAAAATATGAATTTTATGACATTGGAATCGAAGTCAACATACATTTCTTTACATATTGTATAAAATGATAGCATTTCTGACGCACTACATTTTGTTATTTAACATTTTCATTCAACTTTTTTTCTGTAAATAAAAAAAATAAATTTAAATATTTCAATTCACGTTTCCATCTTATGCACCTTAGTTTATATTCAATTTTAGGTGGTCTACACGAAGTATCATTCATCTTTTTCTTAGTAATTGAGTCAGATACATAATAATAATAATAATAGCAATAGTAATAATAACAGTAATTATTATTGCCTCTTGGAATCAAGAAGTGAAACAATAACATCGATTGTAATGTCAATAGCAAGTATTACAATTTTCTCCACCAAATATAAGTTCTAGAAATAAGTTTGCGTACACAAAAAGTCATTATAAGAACAACAGCAAGTCAGAAACAGAAACAGTAAGAACTCCCCATCAATGTTCTATACGTATTTCGATAACTAAGTTGTCATCATCGGCAGAAATTAATCATATTGTTGTACCTGAATCTGTGGTAACACTAATACAGAAAGATTATTATAAAAACAGTAGCTGTAATCAGTAAATTTCTCAATCAACCGTAGAAGATGTATGCATAAAAATATCAGCCATGTACAGTCCGAGCTTAAACTTATAAATATGCGGGTTGGGAGAAAAGATTCCTGCCGTTAGGCTGAGGAGTGCTCGACATTTTCGTCATACTAATAATAATAAATATGTAAACAATCTCAGAATATATTTTTAGACCACAAGGCGTACAAAACGATATAAAGAGAAACGTATGAAATATATTCTTTTAGCACAGAGATTCCCGAATTTCTTTGCTCCGTACACCACTTACAGGTTTTTTTTTTTAGTAGACCCCTGCTCCTGCTTACAATTACTCATTTTAATAAGGTATTTGAAGAGTAGACAATTGTAAAAAAAAATAAGTACAACTGTTATTCAGGTCTTCATTGAACAAACACAAAGTGAAAGTGAATATTTAAATTTTTGGCGAAACAAATCAGAACCTTGTAAAATTTTTACATAAAATTAAGCAAGGCAACATAAGCAATACGCAAATAATTAATGTTATTGGGAGGGATAAAAATTATGTTTCGTTAGCAATTGTTCAATATTATTAGATCTATTACCATAGTGTGATTTATGGCGTATTAAAAGTCTCGAAAGTGTACTGTCTGGTGGCCTAATTGGTAAGGCTACTCTCTAGCAAACGACAGATACAGGTTCGAATCCTGCTCCAGAAAAGTTTAATTAATTTCTTTGAATGTAAGCAACGATGGCATAGCAGAAATTACTAGCTCTCGTTAGAGATCTCATTTTGAAAGGAGATTTAATTAAATAGAAGCCTGATATTGCCTACTTAACAGACTTACTTACTAAATTTAGGAAGCTATGGAAGCCTGATATTGCCTACTTAACAGACTTACTTACTAAATTTAATGACATTATCTTGCAGCTATTAGGCAACAGTATGAATTTAATAAAAACAAGTCTATCATTATAGTTTTTCTTGTCAGAATTAATCAAATGAATTCTTCAGTCTAACGCCAAGAAAATTTTCATAGGTTTGAGCTCGGACTGCGCATGGCTGATATTATACGGTTTTATTGTCCATTAAAAAAAGGTACATTCTAAAAGTTTTATGATGTTTTGTACGCATACACATGTAGGTAGTTATTTTCTATTGTTGATTGATAAATTTTCTGATTATTGTTGTTTTTATAATGATTTCTCAAAGAGGCGATCACAATTAGCCACCGAGATCTTGTTATTTAACACCTTTAGACTTTCTTCTTTGGAGATACGTGAAAGATATGGTCTAGGCCAATGGCCCACAATCGATTCAAGACCTCAAAGATGGTATTCGTGAAGTTATAGAGAACATGCAGCCGCAAATGTGCGAATTGGTAATGGAAAATTCCAAGAAAAGAATATGGTGTTGCAAGCGTAACCGTGGCGGCCATTTGGCTGATGTTTTCCATTATCAATGGCATACCCTCCTCTTTACAATTAAATAAACATCCGATGATTTCGCTTAAAAATACTCGTTTCTTTTACATATTCAAATGAAACCTCTTATTGGAAGGACCGTTATTAAACAAAAAAAAATATAATAAAAAAATGTTTAAAAAATACACATTTTTTTGTTCAGGAAGATCAAGTCTTCTGACAAACACACAGCTTAAAAGCAGTTTAATATTAAAAATGCTTGTGCGATTGTAAATTTTACAATGTTAAATAAAAAAATATATAATAAAAAAATGTTAAAAAAAATAAGTATATTTTGTGCACAAACATAAAGCATTCATACAAACACACATGTTAAAAGCTTTTTAATGTTAAAAATGATTGTACGATTATAAATCCTACAATATTAAACAAAAGAAAATATAATATAAAATGTTCACAAAATAAATAATTACAATTTTTCATTATCAACTTTTATTTATAATTTTAGGGCAATAACTTGACGAAGCTGGAGAAATCGGCTTTTGGCCGTCTACCTGTTGTATTCGAACTGAATCTGGCGCACAATCAAATTAGCAATATTACGCAGAAGGCATTTGACGGACTTCTGCAGATGCTCAAGTTGAACTTGACCAATAATAATTTGACGTACATATCTAACGGAGTTTTTCAAGGTTCGCACAGTTGTTAAATTGATATTTAAAAGTAGAAAGGTCAACATTACATTTTGTTTTTGAACAATTTTTTTTAATAGCACGTATGTACAGTACCTATACGATAGGCTAATTGTATTAGCCTATCCTACAATTTTAGAGTTTCAACAAAATTTTATCACATGAACTTTAAAACGTATACTTGTAAAAAAAAATTCTAATTTCACCAGCTTTTTGCCTCGTATATGTGATGCAGAAATTAAAATAAAAGAGTACAATTTCCTTTATAATTTAAAACAATTTCTTGTCTCTGAATTACTACCATAATCTCTATGAAAAATGCAAATCAATATTTCCACAGCTTATTTGATAACTTATTTATTTCTAATCAGAGTTGGGATGCCTTCCCACGGGCCAGGTTCGTACTGAGTACACAGCGGCCTCATCAGGGCAATGTAATAAAACAGATGAACTCTAGAATTATAAATTAATACCAAGGGTGTATTTATATAAGCATGATGGACGTACGTAAGCTCATTGATGAATTTCCCGATTTATACTATAATGGTGTAGAGATATACTGCAAAGTTCGCAATTAACCATTGATGCGCTGGGACAAATGGGACCGTAAAAGTAATTTAAAAAGTGTACAACACCAAAATAAGAAAAAAAAACGGGTCACCGAAAACGATTTTTATGTTTGATTTACTTTTCATGACAATCGCCCGTGATTTGAGCCTTCATCTACTCGATAAGCAACCGTTTTATGACTTCTGGAATAAATACAATTCCAACTGGAAGCTATCACCTCGAAGATCGTTACAGATCCATATGCTAAATGTGCGTAACGACATCGAAAACATGCTCAAAACTGTAGTAAAAGATGAAGAGCTATCGTTATGTGTCGACGAAAGGACAGATAGAAAAAACGTTATAATTTGGCTATTATAGTGCGTGTTCTAGATGTCAAAGCGACATTTAAAATTGTATTAGCTAGTAAAAGATTAGAAAAGTGAACTAGCGAAACAATTTTGATGGTAATACTGGATACGCAAAAAAATTTCAACTTTAAACTGACCCACTGTTGATGATTGTGAGCGATGATGCAGCGACAACGTGTAGTGTAGGCTGTTCCCTTAGAGAGAAGTGTGAGGGACTTCTCCATATGACGTGTAAAATTCATGTTTTACATCTTGTAGCATAAAGTATTCGACAGTGTTATCCAAAAGTGGATGCATTAATTTCAAATACCAAAAGAGTGTTTTTGAATTCTCCCGAACGAATTCGAGAATTCCACAAAGGTGCCCTGGCATTCCTGAGCCAATTCTCAAATGTTGGGAAACATAGTAGAGGTGTAGAACAACAAATAAAATCTGTGGTTCTACAACTCAAACCTAAGCAAGCTGTAGCAATTAAATGAAGCCAGGAAAGAATTGAAAATATATCCTCTGAAACTGATTTAAAACAAATTTATGACAATTATAAAGGTTTATTTTAGTTAATAAAAAAATTTAAAAACAGTGGGCTGTCGTTAGTGGAGTTAATGCAAATTGTGAACGATGTACACTCACTGCTATGTGCTACAAGTGACATAAGAAATATGTATGTGTGTGGTAAAAAAGTTTGCGAGTGTTACAAACAATGATTTGTATTTTACCAGATTGAGACAAATTTGTCAAGATGCTTGTGTATGGTAGATCCGTTATGTATTTCTAGAGATTATTTTAACTATGCATGCATACATTACGTGTTACAGATGTCGAGCGATCTTTTTCTAAATATAAAAATATCTTTTTATCATGACGTACATACGAGGGAGCGTTTTTATATTCGCGGAATGGAGGACAAGGGGTGGAAATAAAAAAACAAATTATTTTTCTTTTTCAATATATTCACCTGCAAGACGGATACATTTTTCACATCTTTCAATTAATTTATATATACCCTCATAAAAAAAGGATTTCTCTTTATCTGCAAAATACGCCGAAACTGCCTCCTTGACTTCATCATCGGCAGTAAATTTTTTACCCCGCAGCTCTTTTCTCATTTTCGGAAACAGGTAATAATCACTCGGTGCCAGGTCTGGGCTGTAGGGTGGGTGATTCACAATTTCGAAGCCCAACTTATGCAGGGCAGCTAATGCAACGCGGCTCTTGTGGACGGGCGCGTTGTCGTGCAAAAGCAGAACACCTTTTGTCAATTTTCCCCGTCTTTTCTCTTTATTGGCTTCTTTTAGTCGCTCTAATATTGAAGCGTAATATTCTCCGGTTATAGAAACACCTTTATCTTTATAATCAATCAACAATATTCCTTCCGAGTCCCAAAACACCGTTGCCATGAGTTTCCCAGCTGATTGTGACACTTTAAATTTCTTGGGAGGTGCTATTCCCTTTTTATGCCACTGTTTGGACTCCAAGTTTCGTCTCCAGTAACAATTCCACTCAATACACCATCCTTGTCTTCATTACAGAGGTCCAAAAATGCACGCGAACACTACGCGCTGTTGTTTTTGCGGCGGCGTGAGCATTCTCGCCTGGTAAGGAACTTTATAACGGCACGATATTCGATTTTTTCCATATTTCACTTTTCACTCCTGATTATGTTACTTGGTTGACGATAGCTCAAAGACTAACTGTCTAATAACAATGAAACATCGTATTTATACTAATCATGAGTCGCTGCACAGGCCACGCCCCCAATGCGCCTACTCACCCCTCTACAACCCGCTCATTCCGCGAATATAAAAACGCTCCCTCGTACGTTGCGTTCCGAAACATATATAGGTAATATAAATAACGAATGCATCGGAATGTCGCGTGTTTGTACATTTGCTTTGTTACAATCCTGGCCCGCGGGAAAGATATCCCAACTCTAATAATGTGTATTTAAGAAATATGTACAGTTTCTTGGAAGAGTACAATAATATGTATTTAAAATATATTATTCATAACCTAGGTCAATTTAATTAATAGATACTGTACAAATACGTTGTTATTTTTGTCTTTACGTTACAGGTTTAGTTGCTTTGAAAACTTTAGATTTGTCTTTTAATAAAATCGAAAAGATGGATAATAAAACACATGGACTTTTAGATGATTTGTTATCATTAGAATACGTAAGTATTTTCAGTTATGTACTCTTAAATTTTTTCTTAATGTATATTATTTGAATATGCATAAATTATTTATAATTTTTTTAAATTGTCCACAAAAGTATGGTATTTAATCACTTAGAATTGATATATAAACCCTTTCCACATTAATTTTCGTATTCTGTATACGCATTTTGACAACTAAGTTGTCATCATCAGCAGATAATTGAACAGTGTCGCACCTGGAAACTGCGGCAAACGCTCGCATGAAAACGAATTCCGTACATGATCTGTATCGTCGAAAGCCAAACGCACATAGTGTGAGTTTTACAGAAGCTTCCAGGTGCGACGCTGTTTAATTATCTGGTGATGATGGCAACTTAGTTGTCGAAATACGTATATAAAATACGAAAATTAATGTGGAAAAGAATTATATATCAACCTTAAGTGATTAAGTTAATCAACCACACGCTCCATCGAATTTACCTTATAGTGTTTCAAATAACTAAAGTCCAAATTTTAATTCTTCAACGCAAATTAAATATCTTTTGCTATAAACTTATTAAACGAAATTTGAATGAAGTTCACATTTGAAAATTTCTTAATTTTATATTATTTGGAAGTATACAGAGACCATTCGAAAAGTTCCTGAATTAATATGTATCACTTTATTTTAGATAAACTTAAGTCATAATAAAATAAGTTTTGTAACCAGAAAAACGTTCCCTAGTAATCCGTACATACCATACAGATTAAGAGAAATCGATTTATCCTTCAATCATATGCCTGTTTTAACGTACGACATAATTTTCGGTACATCAAAAGTCGAGAAGCTTAATCTGTCCAATAATGGCATTTCGGAAGTCCGTAGATGTAAGTAAATAAATAGAATTTCTTCAAATTAAACCTTACAAATGCTTTTACGTAATTCCAGATATTATAGGAAACTTGAGCAGCTTGAAGGTCTTGGACATGTCGAATAATAAAATCGAAGACTTTGATGAACAGGATGTCTTTAAATTACCTCGAAACCTTTCGGAATTTTATTTGAACGACAACCTTTTGAAGGATTTACCATGGAAGGCTTTTAAGAACGTTAGCGATCTTAAGATTCTGGATGTTAGATTTAATAACTTTGAAGGAATTGGACGAGAATTGAACGATATGGTTACTGGTGGAATTGATGTCTACTTAGAAGGTATTAACTTTAATGTTATGTGAAGTAATTTGTAGATTTTGATCCAATTTTAATTTGTCGATCGTCCTTGCTTCTGTATTGTATAAATGTCGTTTATTAATGACTACTTATATAAGGTGCTGATTCACAAGTTCTAAGAGTATAGTTGGCGTGGCACATCCGATCCAAAATCTAATAGATTTTGACGGGCGATTAAATTTGTGTTTGGTCTCGCTTTATCGAAACGAAATACCACTCCGTTACGATTAAGGCTTTCTGTATATTTCGAATAATGGATTTGTTCATACTGCTCAATTGCTGACAGCATTATTTCGTTCTTTGGTAATACCTCGAAAACTCGATAAACACAACACCGTTTAAATCTCATTACATTGAAAGTGTAACCTACCTGTAGTGAAGGCCTACTTATATATCGTGTTGTATTTGTCTTCTATTTGGTCCCTTCTAGCTTCTTATTATCTAGAAAGTCGATTGTTAATGTAAAAACTCTGTATTCTTTGCAACATATCTCTATATTAGAATTTTCTAGGGTTCATTTGTACGAAATTTTGTGACCGACGTTAGCATCGACGTTTTTTTAGGGCATTGTAAACTTTAGGCAACCTTTTGCAAACTCCACGCTTGATGCAAATAATGTAATAAAATATGATGGGAATACACACTTTGATCTTTTTATTTTCAATATTTTATAATATTTCACATAGCGAACTAAATTGTTCAATTTTTAGGTTTCTCGATTTCTTCCCAGAAGTTAGGACTGTCGGTTTTGATATGGCATAGATAAAGATGAAATGAATGACTCTAGTATTTGAAAAAATTGCGTTGGGTCATCTGTTGCGAAATTGCCTCATAACCTTCCGCACATCCTAATTAGCGGAATTAGTTTCGTACGGGTATATTGCCGTAGTTTTCCAGGTGCGACACTGTCTTGCCTTTCACTGGTACAGATCGTGTGTGGAATTAGTGTCGTACGGGTATTTTGCCATATTTTTCTAGGTGCGACACTGTTTTGGCTTTCAATGGTACAGATCGTGTGCGGAATTAGTGTCGTACGGGTATTTTGCCGTAGTTTTCCAGGTGTGACACTGTGTTGGCTTTCAACGGTACAGATCGTGTGCGAAATTTGTTTCGTACGGGCATTTTGCCGTAGTTTTCCAAGTGCGATCCTGCTTAATTATCTGCTGATGATTTTAATTAATGTGAAAACGGATTATGTATCAATCATCAGTGATTTTAAACAGCAAAAAGCAATATTTAAGGATTAATGTTAATAAAAAATTCTTATTACTAATTAGTGTGGTTGATTAACTTAATCACTAAGGTTGATATATAACCCCTTTCCACATTAACTTTTGTAATTCTGTATACGCATTTCGACAACCAAGTTGACATCATTAGCAGATGACCGCAAAGTGTCGCACCTGGAGTGTACAGGTTCTCAACGGTGTGTACCGCGTACGGAGTGTGTTTTCGTACAGGTATTTTTTGCCGTGGTTTTCCAGGTGCGACACTTTGCGGTCATCTGCTGATGATGACAACTTGGTTATCGAAATACGTATACAGAATTACGAAAGTTAATATGGAAAGGGGTTATATATCAACCTTAGTGATTAAATACTAATTAGTGCTCTAAGATTTTTCAAAACTTTTCCTGCGTTTAAACTTTTTAAAACCTTTTTCGATCATTTACAGGGAATCCTATTAATTGTAATTGCTTCGTTAGACCGTTCAAGAGGTACCTTTCCATGCAATTGATAGTAAAGGAATTCTACAAATCGGTCAGATGTTTTGAACCTCCCTATTTACGAAATCGCGCCTTATTTAGCACCAGCGACGACAGATTAAATTGTGCGTCCAATGTTAATACAACCAGGCTGAAAGAAAGAATACCAGGAGAATACGACATCACCTCGGATCTGGGATTCAGAGAATTCAGAGTGTAAGTGTTGACCAAAATGTAAAAAAAATAAAAGAAATGAACAAAATTATTTCAGGAAAGGCAAAATGCTGAAAATGAAATGGAGAGTTTTGAAAAATGACGATATAGCGGATACTTATCTTGTAATTAGGAACGTAAAAAATCCCAGTGTATACATTTACGAGACCACCTTACCTTATACGCAGAGATCTTTTGAATTGAACAAAACTCTGACGACGAAGTTAGAAAGTATCGGAAAGAAATATCACGTTTGCATAATAGCTTTAGATAGCAAAGCCTCGGTAAAAAGCCTCCATTCATCCCAATGCAAAGATATCACGCAAAGTGGTTCCAAATTTCTTAAAAGCAGTATTGTGTTGTTTCTAATGACATATATAGCGGTATACGTACTGTAAATATTGTTACTTTGTTACTTGTACAGTTTGTGATATTTTGTAAAAAATCTATTATATATATATATTTAATTTTATGTATTGTATTATTACCTCCTTCTTTTTTGAATGTGGGTGATGTTATTTGAGTGAATTACAATTTATTACCTCCTTTGTTTTAATAAATAATAATAGAGATATTATTTAATAGAGAATATTTACTTACACGTGATGGTTAGTCAATTTATTACGAGCGCGTGTCCGGCCAGGTGAAGCGCTGTAATAAATGCAAATACAAAGAAAGTAACGTAATTGAATGTAATGTAAAGAGTTAATAATTAGTAATTGTGTACAATGAGCATTAAAAGTCCAGGACGTGAACTAAGCTGAAAGAAAGATTATTAGTGGAAATAAAACAACAGGATTGCCTTTAAAATTTTATTCACTAAATTAAATTAATTCATAAAGCTTGAGTATATTAAATAAAGATAATTAATAACGAGAGCAACAATTAAAACAATATTTACGTAATGGCAAAGCTGTAATAAAAGGTAAATCTAGCGATATGCGGCTGCTTAATAAAATATAAAAAGGGTTAGATTAAAATGTGTATCGGACGATACGTAAAATACTTGCGGTTTGTGTGTGTCTATCCTGGGCTAGGATGTTAGGTATATTTTGCGGTCGCAGAATAAGTATCTACGCAAAATATTGAGATGTTTCTCGAAATGTTCATCGCGTTCCTTGCATGAATGCCACGTCATCAAAACGCTCCTTCAAGAAACGGTTTTGATGTCGAAATTTTTCTAAATGTCACCTGAATCGTACCAGAATCATGGAGAGCTATATGAAAATGTGAACTGTTGAAAGTATGAATATAAGATTAATATTATTTTGCTATAAATTGGCATTAAATTTATAATCTGGAAGTTCAGAACTACTGCTTTATGCAGAATGAAATCTGAATACAAACTTTGTATTGAAAATTGCAACTTTTGAAAGGGGTATACCACTCTTTCGCCTGAATTGTTAGAGAATCATGGAGAGCAATATGAAAATTTGAATTTTTGAAAGTGTGAATGGATTACCTATAAGGTTTACATCATTTTGCTATTTTGCATTAAATTTACATTCTGGAAGCTCAGAACTACTGCATATATGAGTAATATTACATTTTCAGTGCGGGAAAACAACTTCACGATCACGTCAAAGGAATGCGTGCGTACATTGTCATGATCTGAGAAGAAGTCTCTGTGTCTTACACGCGACTGCTCTTAAGACACCCCCTATGATAGAGGGTTAGGATACTGGTCATGTTTGAACCAACCAATAGCAAACGAGAAGAGGTACGCTAGAAATTTGCGCGCAATATTCGACTTCCTAGAAAACGGCGGGTAGACGTTGCTTTATTACAGCCGGACGTACGTGACGAATACAAAAGATTCCTGCATTTGTATATATCACAAAAAGGTCAAGATAGATAATAATTTATGATTTGAAACTCGAACTATTTTTAAATTTAAAAAACTTAATTTAAAAAACATGATATAAAGAATTATTATTTGTATGCGGAGCATAACAGTATTATAGCATTTGTAATTATAATCTTTTCAACCATGTTAAAAGCGATTTTTTTTCCTCCAAAATACAAAATAAATAAACTTAATAAAATAAAGTGATTTAAAAAAAAATAAAATAAAACATATTTTTCGATGTATTATTTACTAAAAATATTGTATACGCAGTGCAGTCAAAAAGTTTAGGGACTGATTTTGTTTCTCAAGAGGAGGAAAATAGAAATAATTAGAAAGCTTTTATTTATTTTGTCACAATTTGGGGAAACTCATAGCCCCTGTTGAAATGTCTACGCAAAAGATTGAGATGTTTCTCAAAATGTTCATCGCGTTCCTTGCATGAATGCCACGTCATCAAAACGCTCCTTTAAGGAACGGTTTTGATGTCGAAATTTTTCTAATTTTCGCCCGAATCATACCAGAATCTTGAAGGGCTATATGAAAATTTGAACTGTTCAAGGTACGAATATAAGATATAATAAACAATGTTATTTTGCTATAAAGGGCATTAAATTTATAATCTCAGTATGAGATCTGAATTACAAACTTTGCTTTCTATTTTGATGAAAATTGCAATTTTTGACAGGGGTATACCACTCTTTCGTCTGAATTGTTAGAGAATCATGAAGAGCTATATGAAAATTTGAACTTTTGAAAGTGTGAATGGATTGCCAATAAGGTTTACATTATTTTGATATAAAGTGCATTAAATTTATATTCTGGAAACTCAGAACTACAGTATATATGTGTAATATTAGATTTTCAGGCTCTCTGCGATGACATCTCAATCATATTCTTCAAAAATTGTTTCACAGTGAAACCTCAACCTGAGACTATTTTTTAATTTAGTGGTCCCGTTGACCGACAAGTTTCGATGACATCTCAATCATCTCCTTTAGGAGTTGTTTCGTAGTGAAGCGTTAACCTGAAACAAGCACCAACATAACATCCAAAAAGAAATGTAAATATAAGAGCTTGGTCCAGAAGCAGAAACCCAACATCCAACATCCCACGTCTGAACCACAGGAAGATTGTCTACAATCTATCTAATCAGAACCTGGATTCGACGATGTCTGCATTGGCAAATGGTTTCAATTTCACCCTAGCCCCGAATCGCATACCGATAGAAGATATAAATGTAGAGACATTCTTCGTATTATTTCATGTCTGATATCTATTGCTAAAAATTATGAACACTACTTTAAAATGCACGCGGCCCGCGAACGTATTTGCACATTAAAGTTTGGCCCACAACATGTCAAAGGTTGCCCATACCTGCTCTAAATGCTCCCACAATGGCTATGCATCTTCTCCTGTACAAATAAAGCGGCACAAATCAGCAGTAGCAATAGAATTACGTCTAGAAGGCAGTATGTATCAGTCAGAGCGAATTACTTGTCGAAGACGCGCAAAATGCAGCGCTAAGAAAAGTCCGGCGCGTACTATAGGGCAATGCGGAACCTGTAAAGTCCCTTTTTGTATACGAAAATATAAAATATGTTTTTCACAATTTCATAGAAAATAAATTTGTTTATATTTTGTACTTAACTTTTCTTAATGATTTATTATGCAAACAGCCATGATAGTTAGTATACTAACTACCCTAATTTGTAAAAGGCAAACGATTTTTTCTTTTTTTATATGTTTTTTATAATAAATAAACGCTAATTAGCCTAAAAATGCAATTGTTTTTATTCTGAAGTTATATGTAAGAAAGCGTGGCTGAAAGAGTTAAATTACGCGTAATATGATATTTTTTATAAGTTCTGAAATTGCTGTTCTTCCGAAAGATGGTGCTAGTTGTCAAGTTCAAAACATTTCATTTCACCGTCGTTTAAAATGAAATTGAAATGTTCAAAGATTTTGTAAATATAAGACTTGACACTTTGGCTAAATCTAACGAGAAAATAACAGCAGACTGGTTAAATATTCATGAATATTCATATACAACGCGAGACGTTTTGAAAGTTCTTAAATACACTAAAGATTAAGACGTACATTTTAAAGAAAATGCGCAATTTATATCCAAGGAACTAATTGAAAATATGACAAAAGTTGAGGGGGAAAAGAATCTAAAATAGTCTAATTGAATAAGAACTTCCATCCGACAAAAACAAACGTTGAACTAATTAAAAATATTTACCCTCTCGAATAAGAAGCAGGACAAAGACAAAACGCTACAACTGTTTTCTAATTGACCGGGATTTTTCGGCGGAATTCATTTAAACTTACCGCAATCTCTCCGGTGAATACTCCGGAGTAATCTATTTCCAAGCGAAAAAATCAAATGGAAAATGTTTTTACTCTATCCCACCGTCGCTTGCACTTAATAACCTCACTCTGGATAAATTAATCTTTTTCTTCCGAATAGGGTATTTTCCCCACACGTTTCAAGTTTCATTAAATTTTTTCTGGCGGTGTTTGTTTTTGATAGACTTTGGAGGAAACAATATTTTTGTGGCGATTATATTTTTTGTGGGGCAACTAAATAAAACAAACACGGCTTGCGACTTATATATGAAATGTATACCTTCGATTAAAGAAGTTTCACTGTCCAATTGTACGTTATCTAGCTTGAAATATGATTTAAAATGACGTAGCAGTCTTGTTAAATACTTAATGTTAAAATTAAAATGTTTGATTTTTATTTGGAATGCATATTATACGTCTTATATATATATTACTATTACGTGGTTCATGATATTGTTTTATGAATATTACGTTTTATGTGATATCTTTTATATAATAATTATATTGTGTTGGCAACTAAGTACTTTGGGTTTTGTAGTATAAAATAAAACACTTTTTTTTAAACAAAGAATAGTTTTTAATCAATTATATATTTTCTATTTTGCTCAATGACCTTTTGTCATCTTTCTTTCAGCTGCATGATTCCGCGCTCATAAAATTTCTGGTCCTTATCAGCAAAAAACTGAACCAGGTGCGAGTGAAGGTCATCGTCATTTGTGAAAGTTTTAGCATTCAAAGAATTCTGCAAACTTCGAAATAAATTGTAATCAGATGGTGCTAGATCAGGGTTGTATGGGGGATGTGGCATCACTTCCCAGCCAAGCTCCAATAGTTTCCCACGAGTTGCCAAAGATGTACGACGCCTTGCATTATCTTGGTGGAAAACTTCACCTTTCCCATTTGACAATTCTGGCCGTTTTTCTTTGATTGCTTCATTTGGTTTTATTAATTGTTGACAGTAAATATCAGAACTGATCGTTTGGTTCCTTGGAAGCAGCTCAAAAAACACAACACCTTTGTAATCCCACCAAACTGACAGCATGATCTTTTTTGCATGTGATTCAACTTCTGATGTGGTTTGAGCTGGTTTATCGTGTTTGCTTCATGATCGTTTTCGAACTATGTTACTGTACAGGACCCATTTTTCATCATCAGTGATGAGGGTCGGTTTCATTTCGTCTAAGGTGTATATCGCAAAAGTTGATTCTTTGTGTTAAATGAATTTCTTTCAATTCGTGAGGTACCCAAATATCAAGCTTCTTAACTAGCCCAAGACATTTTAAAAGTTTTTCAATTGTTGTGTGCGGTACATGTAGCCTCTCCGCAACCTATCGAACAGTTATATGACGATCCTCTTCAATTATGACTTTGATTTGGTCATCATCAACTTCAGTAGGTCGACCAAAACGTTGCTCATCTTTAAGGGAAAAATCTCCAGAACAGAATTTTTTATACCAATTCTGACACGTGCGCTCTGTTAAGCAATTAGCACCATAAACTTCACATATCTTTTTGTGAGCCGCAGCAGCTTTCTTTCCTTTACGGAAATAAAATAGTAAAATATGTCGAAAATGTTCGTTTCTGCACTCCATTTAAAATTAACCCACAACTAATAGTTTTAATAAAAATCACGCACGACTTGCTTCTGAAGTTACGTCAATGTGACTAGTAACACGCGACAAACGGTAAGGTACAGCACTAACATACGTTATACAAAAAATAAATCAACGCTCTCTATCAGTAAAAACCGAAAGTACTTAGCTGCCAACCCAATATTTACTTTTTGTTATACCAGAATCAAGGCAGCAACTTTTAAGTTGTGTAAGTGAATGAGGCTTCCCCAATAAGTGCAAGATAGGCAGTGTCGAACATTTCCGTTTTATAAAAGGTGTTTGGGTATTTTGAACTGTTTCGTTGCATACCTACTTGAACATATATTTGTGCGTATAGAACGATTGAACTACGTTTCTGTTTATTATTTGAACTGTTTTATTTTTACTTGTAGAATACATGCATTTCCACATACAGAACATGATGTTCGAAATAAAATTGTGTAAAACATTTATGTCCTTTATTTCAATTAAATAGGGCTTTCAAACCAGGCAGTACCTTAACAAGTCTTTTAAAAATTCTAGCTCAGCAAATATTGTATTCGCTGTATTTTGATAACATCTAATTTTCATTGTCAAGGCGTGACAGAAAAAGACAATATTTTTCGAAGAAGTCATCAGCAAAAGAATATATTTTTAAAGTACATTTTTTATAAATATTTACTGTTCTGAGAAATTTTTTATATAATTCCTAGAGAGATCTGCAATCTGCCCTGGGGAGTATAGGCGTTTGTTGTACTTAATAGTAATAATATTTAGAGTACTACTCCATTGAGAGATCTACTTTAAAAATTACTGTAAATATTTGAATCCAGAGTATGGATGAGTCATTAAAAACTAGATATAGAAATATTGGTTGGAAAAGGGTATACAGGAGGCAGTGTGGTTTTTCACTCCTACCTATGGGACACCTCAAAAGAAAAGCCAAGTATTTCCTTTAGTCAAAGAAAAAATTGCAGCAAAGAGGTACCTGTGAAAACAATGACGAGCAAGCGAAAACAGAAGAAAACAAAAGAAGGTTAAACACAGTAACTAAAGAACTGAAGAATTCAATGTAGAACGAACAGAATCAAGGTATGCAAGAGTACCTGGAAGTTATCGCACCAACAGAAGTCGAGAATTATTCTCTATGGAGGGCAATGAGGAGATTTAAAACACCACAATAACATAATCCTCCAATCAAAAATAGAGACAATACTTGGACAGGAAATGGTAAAAACTGGCGAAGCTTTCTCAAAATATTCCTCAAAGTTATCTACTGATGAATCTCATTTAATCAAAGAGAAAATTGCAGTAAAAGGTTACCTGCGAAAACAATGGCAGCAAGCCAGAACAGAAGAAATCGAAAGAAGATTTAACGAAAGATTTAGTGTATAAAGAACAGAACCAAGGCATTAAAAAATACTTGGAAAGTCTCACGCCAACAAAAGCCAAGAATTATTCTCTATGGAGAGCAACGAAAAGACTTAAAACATCACAACATAATCCTTGAATTAAAAATAGATACAATACTTCTGCGGGAAATGGTAAAAAAAGCGCAGCTTTCTCAAAGCAACTCTCATGGTTATCAACAGATGAAGAAAAGAAAGTAATTGATTTTCTAGACATGTCATTCTAAATGGATTTTTTCCCAACACAGATTCAAAATTGTAGAAATTAAACGCAAATTAAAAAAAAGCCTATGGTTTTGTTTTAACTTTTAGCAAAATTTACAAGAATCATTTGAAAAATACTATAAACTTATAACTTTTATCTTCAATATCATATTGCGGACAAATCACTTATTGAGTAAGAAAGTGGCTCAAATTGTTATAATTCTTAAACTAGTGGAAAAGCCTGAAAATATCTCTTCACACAGGCCTATAAACTATTACGAATGCTTTCCAAAGTCTTTGAGAAGTTATACGTTAAAATATTCAATACGCTAGTAGCAGAGTGTTGGCAGCAGTCTTAAGGAACCATCAAACGAACCTAAATAAAATTGACTAATGAATACATGTTAGCTTTCAGAAGTTAAAGACGTTAAATATCTTGGCATGCATTTGGGCGGATGCCTGACATGGAAAAAATATATTCACCAAACGCAAGTAGCTAGGACTTAAACTAAGCCATATATATATATATATATATATATATATATATATATATATATATATATATATATTGGCTAATTGACTGTAAATCAACATTTGTCTTCTTCAAACAACATTTGTATAAGTGGGGCGAAGTCTTCTCACTCAACATGCCAGTTTTCAATCTGTGAAATGTACATTCACATAATACTATAGCTCGGGCCTACTCTGGCATCGGGCGATTGTCCCTACAATACATCTCTGCATTCCAGACAAAGTGTGCAACTCCAGCAATAGTTCGTAATTATTTTTATTAGAGAGTTTAAAAATAACTCGTTATTTGCTTGAATATTTCTTGCAGTATCATTACAATCTAATTTACTTTTGTAATACGTATGCGTTAGGTCGCTAAAGTATGCTGCTGAATATGTGTGTTACACGGTTTGATGATTACGCATGTTCATATGGAAAGATTGAGGAGTAACTACAGTAATTTGCTGACTTCATTTAATTGTCAACGGATAAATTAGTAGTTGCAAGAAGATATTCGCAGATAACAGATTTGCGGTTAGATAAGTGCAGTAATATTTAATTCAATTAATCGGAGTTTTTCGTTGCTCCGTGTTTCCGCTGGACTGGGATGACGCTGAAGTTCTCACATTTAAGTTTCTTACAAATGTATATATGTACATATAGGTCTTGATAATTGCAAATGTTCTGAGGATATTATCGTACAGAAGCAATTAATTTCATAGTTAAATATGTAAATTTGTATCGTTCCGAATAAATATGTACATATATATTAATAGTTTAAGAGATAGGAAGTAGTCTGAGATAATTGTGATTATTTAAGGGAATGTAGACGTATTAATAAGGAAATTTTAATGGGCTAAGTGGATTGAAAGTATGTGCGTTCGTGCTGCGTATTTTTGAATTGAGATCTTATCTGGAAGCAACATAAAGTGAAGTAGTTGAATTTGATGGAGCCTGTGGTTGATTGACTTGATCAATAAGGTTGATATATAGCCCCTTTCCACATTAACTTTTGTAAATTCTGTATACGCATTTCGACAACCAAGTTGTCATCACCAGCAGATAATTTCAAAGTGTCGCACCTGGTAAAACACGGCGAAAAACAACTGTACGAAAATCAAACTCCGTACGCGATCCACATCGCTCACAACCAAGATGTACACTGTGTTTGTTTCACAAGATTTTTAAAAATTATTTTTACTTAAACTAACATGCACTACATTGAAAAACGGGGGTTACGGTCAAGACAAGTGCCTGCCTATGATTTATTATATTGTTCCTCCTCTGACATTAAGTAGAGAGAAAAGGGACGATTGTAAGGGGCCTATCTCATTATTGTTCACCACATGTATTCTCATCCCCAGGAATTAAGTCATGTCACCAATATATAAACAATAATTTTTCCAAACATAATATTCGATAGACCATAGAGTATCTCAATCATAGTGTTCCACAACTCAATACTCAGAATACATCATTTCGTCTCTCTCTCTCTAAAGGCCATTACCCGATTTACTCGTATAAGGGATTATTGAATAAATAAAATTCCATTTCTAAACTCCATTCGAAACATTCAGATAGCTTTTCATTAAAACACTATTATTTTCTAGAATCACCTGGTGTGTACGGGTTTCCTTGCTCATGTGGCAGTGTATATATTGATGAAACAAAGCGGTCTATCGCTGTTCATGTTTCAGAGTATCAGCTTTGTACTAGATGCATTTGCTGAGTATAAGCTTGAAACTGGTCACCACATCCAATTCAACTGAGAAATCTAGTCCTATAGAATAATCATACGTAACCGCAAATTGTCTACATTTGGTTAAGAATGTATATAATTACCGTGAATTAGATATCTGTGAAAGAATATGTATTTTGAAAAACAGAAACCATAAATGTCGATGGTAGTACGATTCCATATTTTTATTTCTTTTAGGTCATCCAAAAGTACAAAGGGTACTAGGAAAGTTTTTTATTTAATTTTTTCAAAGTAATTTCCTCTACACTCAATACACCTCTCCATCTTCCGAAACCAATCTTTGAAATAGTTCTACCACGTTTCACTAGGGAGTAAAGCACACTCGTTGTCCCAAGCCCGCAGAAGGTCCTCATCACTGGAAAACCGCCTCCCTTTTAGTTTCATTTTCACATGCGGGAACAGTACAAAGTCGCAGGGAGCAAGATCTGGACTGTAGGGAAGTGCTCGAGAAGTTTCAATCCTGTCGTGGTCAAATATTCGGTGCAGGCTTTGGCGCGGTGAGCTGGAGCATTATCGTGATGCAGGAATCAGGTGTCCATGCTTGACTTTGGCTGCAGGTTTTTCATAGATCCTCCAAAGTTAAATTTCCCCTTTGGAATTCTCTATACCACCTGAATATCGTTGTGCGATGTAGCTCTATGTTTAAACTACGCACGAAATTAGAACGCAAAACTGCCTTTATCTCATTTCGTGACCACGATGCCATCGCAAGCACTTTACACTCTCACCGCTAATGAATAACTGAGCCCATCGACATGGCGCGGCGGCTACTATGCACGTATGAACATGTCTCAACATGAATTATCGTGCAACAAGCAGCTTCCTACGATCCATTGTTGCGTCATATTGCAAAACTTTCCTAGTACCCTTTGTAATACATGACCGTTAAAATGATTGGTTAAAAAAGAATGGTTAGTTTTAACACTCGAATACAATGTAAATTATACGAAACGAATCTACAGTGTGCGTTTGGCTTTTAATGGAGAAAGTCTGACACGGACTTGTTTCTGTGCGGGTTTTGCCGTGGATCCAGATGCGACACTGTGATTAATTATCTGCTGATGATGACAACTTATACAAAATATGAAAATTATTGTTGAAAGGGGTTTTATTAACCTTTAGTGATTAATTTAACTAACCACAGTTTCTATTAAAATTTACCTACATCGTATATTAACGATTTTATATTTTCTCTGAAATACTTTTTTTTACGTCTTCAATATTTTATCAGACAAACAAGTTCATAATTGATTCGAAAGTTAATTTTTTAATATTTACTTTTAATTATAATTCTTACGGACCGCAATGAAGATAAATATAACCAAGTTTTTATTAAAAATTATACCATAAGTGTATTTCTTGATTTACTACAACGGCACGATTAAAAGGTTAATTAACTCTGACAATCTTTTTAATTTAGAGCTGAGCCGCAAAAATTAACATAATTTTCGCCATAATAATCTCTACCAAGAATAAGATCATTTCTTCGAAACAAACAATTTTTTCACCACCAATAATATTTTGTAGGAATAAGATCGCTTTTTTGTGCTTTAATTTATTACAAATCAATGCCGGGCTTCGTTTATTTTTCACTAAATCAATTTAATCAAGAAATTTACGAAATATTGTTATTACAATATACAGCGTGTTTCAAAAAGAATATACGTATTACAAACTATTTTGTCTAAACTATCGATCGCTGCGCCTCGGCGCGGCTATTGGAGAAACGATCTAGTTTATTTAATAGCCGCTAGATGTCAGTTGTCTTCTGTTTTTTTTTTTTGGTAACCGTCATGTGTTTAAAATGACCACTCCGCAGCAGAAACCATTTTGTGTTCTCGGGTTTGCGAAGTGCTATTCCGTGATTACAGCAAAGACGTTTCAGGTTGAGCTACCAAATTGATCCTCCAAATGGGTGGAACATTCGCAGATGGTATCGGCAGTTTGTAGATACAGGATGTGTATGTAAAGTGTTTCTGAAGAAAACGTTGCACAAATTCAAACTGCTTTCCAACGTAATCCTTCAAAATCAACTCGTCGTGCCAGCCGGAAGTTACAACTGAATGCAACAATTTGGCGTGTTTTGAGAAATCGGTTGGTTATGAAGCCGTACAAGTTAGAGTTGTTACAAGTTCTGCGTCCCGATGACAAACGGAAACGTGCGGCATTTTGTAACAAGATTCATGATGCTATTGACAATAACACTTTCGCACAACGCATCGTGTTCAGTGATGAAGTGACTTTTCATGTTAGTAGTGTGGTAAACAAACACAATGTTCGAATTTGGCGTCTACAGAACCCACATGCAGCCATTGAACATGTACGAGATTCACCTAACATCAATGTGTTTTATGCTATATATCGATAATCTGTTTACAGCCCATACTTCTTTGATGGAAACACGGTTAACGGTCACCGGTATCTAACTATGTTAGAAGAACTGCACGAAGACAACTTCATTTTCAACAAGACCGGGCATCCCCTCTTGGATTCACCAAGTGCGTGAATATCCGAATGAAACTCTACAGAACGGTCGTCAAGGAGCTGACGACTTTGCATGTCTCAGCTGGGCTCCACGGTCACCGGATTTGACACCCTGTGACTTCTTCCTGTGGGATTTCGTTAAAGACAACGTTTATGTACCATCACTCCCACAGAACCTGAAAGAGTTGAAGAACCGGATCCGTACTGCCATAATATCAGTGACGAAGGACATGCTTGCCCGAGTATGCGAGGAATTTGTGTATCGATGTGATATTGTTCGTGTCGCTGATGGCGGCCATATTGAAGATCTGTAATCTGAACTTGAGAGGTTCTTAAATATGTGCGTAAAGTTTCATATTCGTATGTCTTAAAGTTTAATAAATATATGCATTCGAAATATGTATATTCTTTTTGAAACACCCTGTATTTTAAACAACGTACACAAAACAAGTGTTCGGCGAAAATATATTTTTTTGCATTATTCATCGGGTTTGTACAGCATCTTCATATAGCTTGAATAGATTTGCATTTTTTATGTAAACTAAACGTCGAAACACCCAAGGGCCTCCCTAATATAGAAAGCAATAAGGGGAGTTTATTGAAATATATTAGATGCTTATGCGTGTAAGTAGGCATGTACATTAAGTTTACTTTGTATCTCGACAAAAGGTTAAATTTCTGTTTGTCCGCCGGGAGCTCTTCAAGGTAATTGCATCAATATCGTAAAAGTTACGTAGATTACCGTAATAAAATCTAGTTGTAATATTTAACAAACGGCTACGTTTAGAGTAATTGATGGATTCTGAGCTTAAAATTTAATCGAAAAGAAGGTTTTAATAAGAAAATTACTGGCAATTTTTCACGTTATGGACACAAAATAATAAATGAAACATTGATTTCATTTCGTTAGATAACGGTGTTAAAAAAAGATTTAATTATAATTACTTAAACTACTTTTTCCTTTCTTTTGATTATTTGGTACAAGATTCTGCCGTTTTCGGTATAATTTAAAATTTTTCTTTACCAACGGAGTGGACTGGCTAACCAATTTGACTGTCTTAACTTTGTCTCGTAATATTTTTTCATCGGTTAAGTCAGTGATTCTCAAACCATAAGGGGGCGTGGTATACTAAACGGGGAACGCGAGCATATCGAAGAAATAAACAATTTTGTAAATTGTTTAATTTGAGGAAAGAAAATCAATGAAGTATATTTCCACATAAGTTACAAATAAATTTAATAATTATCAGAAGCTCTCTTGGACCTGTGTTTTGAAGAGTAAAGTTTTTCGACACAAGGTGACAAGGTTTCTGAATGCCAACCTCTGTCAATGATAAAACACCATACTTTTGGAGTTTTGTCATTGTTCCCATGAAATGTTCATCTATAATGAGCTACTGAATCGGTGAACCGTCACATATATCGACCTTTATTTTTCAAATGATTTGCCGAAGTGAGATACTCGAAACAGTTTCCCTCAGTTTACATAGCTTTAACAAATTGCTTCACGAGACTTAGTTCGATGTGCAGAGGTGGAAATATAATGTTCTTTCTGTAGACCAGTGGCGGATGGAGAATGTTTAGACCTTTAGGTTTGAGATCAGATCTTGGCGACCAATTCTACTGTACCCAATGCATCTCACGAGCTCTGCTATCCCACATATACAAAAACGGGGATGCTTGCTACACCCGCGTATCTAGCCAACAAGGAGGCAGACCATTTTAAGGTGAAAACAAACGATTCATTTGCGCTTGTGATACTGCAACAGATCAGTGTCTCTTTTTAGTTGTTCATATTCTTCACACAAACAAACAGAATGGCCTATTGGGCTGCACCCAAGAAATTTCCATTGTGAAGAAAGGCACACTTCAAGCTCTGCTTTGAGCTATCGATAACTAGTCTCCATTCAGCTCCGTTATAGGATGGAGTTCCCGACTCCTCCATTAAACCATGAACGTTATAGTTATACACCAATTCACCGTAATTTCGAAAGTATTGCAGAAATGCACGTTCCTTTGGTCGAAAGTTTTTCTCGTGCAGTCTTGATGCTAAGAGTTCTGAAGCTTGGATAGTCTCAAATCTCGTGCCAAATCATTTAATTCATGCTTATAAAATCTCTTACGAAGGAAATCATTTTCATTTTCAACATCTTCATCGTTGTGGTTACTTCGATCTTTAGCATACTCGTGCTCCTATATTTCGAAAGAGGATCATTCTTTGAAAACTGGCGCTGGGATTTCAGCTGAATCAGGCACTGGAGGGGTAGCTGATGATAAACTAGGATACTATATTCTACATTTATTTTTCAGAATACATCCTAACATTTTCACTATGTAAAAGTAACAGTCACTTGAATGATCTATGGGCTCTCACCAAATCATAGGTATACCAAACGACAATTTATCGCGTGTTCCTTTTCTCCATATCCGTAAACTGCTTGCACAGTTTGTGAGGGGCGCAAGATTTAAATCGCCAATTTTCACTTTAAAGTATGCAAAATAGGCTTGCCTGACAAATGCACTGATGTTTGTTTTTTGATTAGGAGTTGTGAAACTGACATATACATATAACAAAACGTATTGAGGCTCTTTAACCACTTATGACGCGAAATAGCAGAGGCAGACATGATGTAAAGAAAAAGAACTAAGTACTCCTTGTATATATAAAAACAAAGACTCGGACTCCACATTGGAATTCGTTTCACCATAAGAAGGGACACACAACGTTTCACTGCACTGTCTCAGGTGTAACTGAATGATCCAAGTATGAAACTGTAACTGGTCTCCTACATTCACCACTACCCAATCGGAAAAGGTTTACTTCAGCCAATAGGAGAGGACTAGTGTTTCCTATGACCCACACTCGATCCAGCGGAGAGTGGTCACATTAACATAAGCTGCAAAAAAGATTTGACGTATTAGAAGAAAACTAAATCAGCGTGTCTATTTAACTTTAAAACATCTGGAAAATCGAAGTCCACAGAAATTGTATTAAAAGTTGTTCCCCAGTGATATCAATAAATTTACCCTTTCGTGGCAATATAATCAAGGACAGTGTCGTAGTGTGTTCTTAACATCAAAACACATTCAAATAGAAACTAATATTTAAATTACAGCACGATTTCAATAGAAAATTATTGCATTATTGTATAAATTGGGTCACAGATAATTAAATTATTGAGAAACGTTGAGTTACCCTGTCAAAATTTTATTATGAATTTGTGCAGATTTTTTTATCACCCACGTCTTGACAGCCAAAAGTAAACATTTTGATGATATTCGTCTTACTTGTCTTTAAGCTTTATAGTGATGCATCTAATACCACAAGTTGTGTAAATCTATTCAGAAAACACAAAATACTAACCCTCCCATCCTTGTATATACTTGCTTGCCTGGAGTTTGTTCATAAGTCGCCAGACAATTTCTGCAAAAATGGTGATTTTCACGAATATGAAACACGAAACCAGAGTAGTTTGGTCATGCCGGATCATCGCATTGGGAAAAGTCAGCTAAGTTCAAATTACATGGCCGTGAAGATATACAATGATTTGCCTGAAACGAGGGAGCGTTTTTATATTCGCGGAATGAGCGGGTTGTAGAGGGGTGAGTAGGCGCATTGGGGGCGTGGCCTCTGCAGCGACTCATGATTAGTATAAATACGAAGTTTCATTGTTATTAGACAGTTAGTCTTTGAGCTATCGTCAACCAAGTAACATAATCAGGAGTGAAAAGTGAAATATGGAAAAAATCGAACATCGTGTCGTTATAAAGTTCCTTACCAGGCAAGGAAAGTCAGTCGCGACCATAATGAAAGAGATGTCATTGGTTTACGGCGACTCTTGTCCAGGAAAAACCATGGTGTACAAGTGGCATAGTTTATTTAAACAAGGAAGGGAATCCCTTGAAGACGACCCTAGGCCGGGCAGGAGCATTGAGGTGACCACGCCAGCACTTATCCAAAAAGTTGAACAAATTGTACTCGAAGATGCTCGACTAAAGAAGAAACAACTCGCAGAGATGGTTGGAGTATCCGATACAACAATTTTTAAAATTCTACACGATCATCTCGGCATGTCTAAGGTCAGCGCAAGATGGGTGCAAATGCTCACGCCGCCGCAAAAACAACAGCGCGTAGAGTGTTCGCGTGCATTTTTGGACCTCTGTAATGAAGACAAGGATGGTGTATTGAGTGGAATTGTTACTGGAGACGAAACTTGGGTTCATCATTATGAACCTGAGTCCAAACAAGACTCCATGCAGTGGCATAAAAAGGGCACAGCACCTCCCAAGAAATTTAAAGTGTCACAATCAGCTGGGAAACTCATGGCAACGGTATTTTGGGACTCGGAAGGAATATTGTTGATTGATTATAAAGATAAAGGTGTTTCTATAACCGGAGAATATTACGCTTCAATATTAGAGCGACTAAAAGAAGCCATTAAAGAGAAAAGACGGGGAAAATTGACAAAAGGTGTTCTGCTTTTGCACGACAACACGCCCATCCACAAGAGCCGCGTTGCGTTAGCTGCCCTGCATAAGGTGGGCTTCGAAATTGTGAATCACCCACCCTACAGCCCAGACCTGGCCCCGAGTGATTATTACCTGTTTCCGAAAATGAAAAAAGAGCTGCGGGGTAAAAAATTTACTGCCGATGATGAAGTCAAGGAGGCAGTTTCGGCGTATTTTGCAGATAAAGAGAAATCATTTTTTTATGAGGGTATAAATAAATTAATTGAAAGATGTGAAAAATGTATCCGTCTGGCAGGTGAATATATTGAAAAAGAAAAATAATTTGGTTTTTTTATTTCCACCCCTTGTCCCCCATTCCGCGAATATAAAATTATTATTATTAGATATATAGAATATATAGATTAATAAAAACAGTGCTGGTGGAGAATTGTTTCTATTCAGTAAATGACTTTCTGAAATATAAATTTTGACATTGCTATTTTGTGTTTTTATGTTTTCATTGTTACTCTGGTGTTTTGTAAAAATCTTGCGGGTTTTAATGTGTTTGGTGGCGTATTAATTGTGAGCCACAAAGGTTTTCTTTTTGTGTTTTTATTTATTTATATAATGTAATGACGTGTGTATGTACATATACTTCAATAAATTATTATTATTATTATAATGGTCACTAAAAGTTCCCGGATCTACACATGTCAATGTTTAACGAGAAAATTCGTTAAAATAAAAAATTAAAAGAATATTTCACTCCAACCTTGTTCTTTCGAATGACAAAAAGGACTCTCTCTTTTCAAAACAAGTTATTATTAATAAATGATGTCAAGATGTCGTTGTTCGATGTTGTACTGCAAATAAAAAGCGATTACTGGACCGGTATATTCAAATTATTGATAGGAATTGTCTACAGCAATTTTATTCTCAATATTACTCTTATCACCGAGTCAATATTTGCAATTCAACAAAAGTAATGGGAAAACGATATTATAACTGTATTTCGTATTTCTCCATTTGCACGAGCATAGCTATGATACCGATGCATCCAACATTTCGAATAAGATTCCGTATTATTCTTATACAAAATCACGTATTATATTACTTCGATATTTAAATGATTGCTTGAACTTTAAAAGAAGCCATTTTCGTTTACGGATCGCTGTTCCTATTAAAGAAAATAAATCTTAGTAAAAATCATTCTCCGGTTGTTACTAAATAACGGTATTCGGCATTTAATTTTCCGCAAAAATTATTTATGCAATCCTAATATGAAATTACGATTTAGTTCCTGTTTAATACCATTTTTTCTTCAATTTCTAATTCATGAAATCATCTAAATGAAACACATTAATCTTAATACTACTGTAATAAGTGTAGCATATATCTGTTAATTGCGTAAGTTGTTTCGATGCGACCTCGTACACGGAGTTATGCTCAACAAACATCCACAATGATGTTCATTAATTTCATTAATTTGATTTATGCTTATGCATGTGCAAAACATTGGAAAATTTTAAATTACTGTTACGCAGTACGATGTTTTGGAAATGATTTATTTGTAAGAAAAGAAGTGGGGATATCTCTCAAGGATCGCTGTCGAATTTATAATTGAGTTAATTTCGTCTTTTTACAGTAATAATAGTTGATCGTATTCACTCGTCACAGGTTTGTTGTTGCCACATTCAAATCGGGGATCCAGTGTTTTATTACTATGTTATAGAGGTCGCTGACAGCGATACTTTCCTTGGTGTAATTAGTGGGTTTTAATTAAAAGTAATTCGAGTTGATAACTTCGGTAGATAATGAAAGCTAAAATTAGTTTTATTTTTTAATAGACTGCGTAACACGTTCTCTTTCCAGTAGATTTAGTTGCATGATAAATGAAGTATGGGAAAGGTACTACATAAAAGTAAATCCATACTTGAGAGGATGGAGAAACAAGGGGAAAATGAAATTACAATAATAATACTAATAGTAATACAGTATATTCTCCCTTAACGGACATCTCCCGATAATGGACATCTCTAATCAATGGACAGTTTCTGATGCTCCGACCGTCAGTATACTGTTTGCTATATATTGTATAAGAATATCTCTCAACAAAGGATATTCTTAACAATCGACACGGACAGTAATATACGAGGGAGCGTTTTTATATTCGCGGAATGGGGGACAGGGGGTGGAAATAAAAAAAACAAATTATTTTTCTTTTTCAATATATTCACCTGCAAGACGGATACGTTTTTCACATCTTTCAATTAATTTATTTATACCCTCATAAAAAAATGATTTCTCTTTATCTGCAAAATACGCCGAAACTGCCTCCTTGACTTCATCATCGGCAGTAAATTTTTTACCCCGCAGCTCTTTTTTCATTTTCGGAAACAGGTAATAATCACTCGGGGCCAGGTCTGGGCTGTAGGTCTGGGCACCTTATGCAGGGCAGCTAACGCAACGCGGCTCTTGTGGACGGGCGCGTTGTCGTGCAAAAGCAGAACACCTTTTGTCAATTTTACCCGTCTTTTCTCTTTAATGGCTTCTTTTAGTCGCTCTAATATTGAAGCGTAATATTCTCCGGTTATAGAAACACCTTTATCTTTATAATCAATCAACAATATTCCTTCCGAGTCCCAAAACACCGTTGCCATGTGTTTCCCAGATGATTGTGACACTTTAAATTTCTTGGGAGGTGCTGTGCCCTTTTTATGCCACTGCATGGAGTCTTGTTTGGACTCAGGTTCATAATGATGAACCCTAGTTTCGTCTCCAGTAACAATTACACTCAATACACCATCCTTGTCTTCATTACAGAGGTCCAAAAATGCACGCGAACACTCTACGCGCTGTTGTTTTTGCGGCGGCGTGAGCATTCTCGGCATCCATTTTGTGCTGACCTTAGACATGCCGAGATGATCGTGTAGGATTTCAAAAATTGTTGTATCGGATACTCCAACCATTTCTGCGAGTTGTTTCTTCTTTAGTCGAGCATCTTCGAGTACAATTTGTTCAACTTTTTGGATAAGTGCTGGCGTGGTCACCTCAATGCTCCTGCCCGGCCTCGGGTCGTCTTCAAGGGATTCCCTTCCTTGTTTAAATAAACTATGCCACTTGTACACCATGGTTTTTCCTGGACAAGAGTCGCCGTAAACCAATGACATCTCATTCATTATGGTCGCGACTGATTTTCCTTGCTTGGTAAGGAACTTTATAACGGCACGATATTCGATTTTTTCCATATTTCACTTTTCACTCCTGATTATGTTACTTGGTTGACGATAGCTCAAAGACTAACTGTCTAATAACAATGAAACTTCGTATTTATACTAATCATGAGTCGCTGCACAGGCCACGCCCCCAATGCGCCCATCCACTACAGTAAATTTAAATGCAAATTTATTTCTTTACAATGGGCATTAGTACTTTATTGCAATTTCTATAATTTTAAGCGTACTTATTTTAATCATATAATAAGTGCTGTAATGATGGTCTTTCGGTTTATTATACGTAATTACATACATATAAATGTATAATAATTATGACCGCTATAACATTCTTAACAATAGACATGAACGACATATAATTAAAGCAGGTAATAAGTACATCTGTAATGATGGTCTTATATAAAACGGCTATAGCTTTTATAGCATTTACTTGATATTTAGTGCTCTAACAAGTTAGATATTTAATGTTTTAGTGTTCGTACAAGTAACATGTCTACGAAAGAGAGAAAATTTCTCAGTTTAGAAGAAAAAGTTGATGTTATTCAGTGCGCAGATAAGAAGAGAGTGTGAGACTGCTTGCGGAAAGATTCTGTATCGCTAAAAGTCAAGTGGGCGATATTTTTAAAGACAAAGTTGATATTAATAGACGGTTTGCTGAAAATGGAAATTCACAGCAAAAGAAGAAATTTGTGAATTTGGTTAGCCAAATTTGATAGAAAAATTCAACAATTTGCGGAATGTGGATGAAATATCTGTCTGGAAGAATCACTATCACAAAGGAAAAGTTCTTTTGTTTTTAAACAACATTACGTCACACCCAAAACTTTAGTTTCAAAATGCTAAACTAATATTTTTGCCCCCAAACACTACCTCTCATTGTCAATCACTTGGTCAATGGATTATCAATCATTTTAAAACCAACTACAGAAAGCTTTTAGTTAAGAGACTTTTATCGTCTATAGATCATTATAAATCTACCGAACATATAGGAAAATTCATTAACATTCTCAGTGCTCTAATATGGACCATTACCGCTTGGAAAACTGTAAGCGCTGAAACTATCAACAAATGTTTTCTTAAGAAAGCTGGATTTGGTGAGTGGAATGTCGAAGATATTTGCGAGGAGCCTTCAGTACTGAAGACGATGTGCCACTGTCAGAACTTTGTAAACTCTATCCTGACATATTATCATATGCACAAATTGATAATAATTTACATACCGAGAATCCCGATATTAGCGTAAAAGAGTGTGCGCGTGAATTTCAAAGCAGTACCAATATACATGATAGCGACAGTGAAGATGATGATATTATTTCAGAAATTAAAAAGCTAAAGGATATCCAAAACTCCTTTTTCTTGTGTGGCCACATTACTCAAGGAGAAAAACTCGCCGAGATAGTATGCAATGTAGAAACACAAATTGTAAAAAGAAGAATTGAAAATCTAAAGCAAACTAAAATTTCGGATTTTTTTAAATAAGTTAGTTTTCAGTATGTTGTAAGAATAAATTAATTAAAAGTTATTTATGCTCTTTCTTTTCTCCTACCAATGGACATCTCTGAACAATGAACAGTTTTATGTACACCGCTACTGTCTGTTGTACAGAGAACCTACTGTAATAATGATAACAATAATAATAATAGTAATGATTTATTATAAATTTTATTCTTTTTTATTGAGTGTTTTGGCAGTTGGGATAATAAACCATTTAATTTCTAGTATCAAGGTTTTGGGAGAGGGGGTTCTGCTTCTTCAAATTATTTATTTTAAAGTACAATACTTTTATAATTCGTATTTTAATTTATGAATAATTGTCTTTTTATATAGATAAATATTTGTGATTACCTACATATTTTTTTTCTATTTAATATTTTAGAATTTAAAATTACACAAGCATTTTTAACATTAACAAATTTTAAACGTGGACGTTTGTTTGAAGACTAGATCTTTGTAAATATTTTTTTATAATTGGGTGAGGAACGTTTGTATATAGAGAGATGCAGACAGTTAATTTTTTTATTATAAATGTCATTAAGATTAATAATGTTATTTTTAATACCTAATTTATTCGAAAATAAGCTGTCTGCACGTCCCTATCGGAAATCAATAACAGATGAAATATATCCCACGTTGTTTTCTCGCGTGAGATTTTTCTCGAGAATTCCTCTCTATATCTTTTAATATCTTTGTTGCGAGTTTCTTAAGTTTTCTCACATTGTTGGCCAATAGGTAATAGAGAAGATGCGATAACTTCCGGTCCAAGTACTAAAATTTTATAAAATGTCCTAGGCATTTTATATCAGTGGTAAAGACTTACGTATAATCAGGCTATTTCGTGGCAATATTCCCTAAATTTATTTTAATTTATTTCACAATCAGAAGATATAGTCTCTGGAGCAACGGTCTCTCTTGGCATTGTTGGTATTTTCCGTACCCTAGTTTGGGCTTATCTACCATCAATCTCATTCTATCTTCGCCAGATTTTTAAATTTCTTTTTCATTCTGTGATATCACTTTTTTACTTCATTACCTGGAGCCAACTTCTGTTTCGTTGGTAGTTTATACACCACGTGATAAACACTCGAAAAATTTTATTATCTGGATAACACCATTTTTTGACGCATTGAACAATCTTATAAGAGAGATATCTATACTCTACGTGTTCACTAATTAAATTATACTGCTATCGTGTCAATTTTACTTCCACAAAAAGTGATAGCGTTTGACTCAGGTGCAAGTTTCCTGTCAATATGTTCATAAGTAGTTCTGAAAGCTTTTTGATATGTTGATGCCCTTTTTTGTGACGTGTTTGTCATATCTTTAAGTACGAAAGCTGCAGTAGATTTGCGAACAGAAGGTAAAACCATTTGCGCTGCATACGAAAGTTCATCAACAGGTATTTGCGAACGCAAAGAAGCATTTTACGCCGCTTTGTTCGATTACTGACTATTAGAAAACTCAGCTTGCGACGACCGCTTCTTGAATCAGAAAAAGATTTCGTAAACGCAACATATTTCTCCAACCAATGTTTGTTGTTGGCTTTCATTCTAGCCATCCCTTGATTTGATTTTTGGCATCTCACGGTAAATTGATGCTTAAAATGTGAGAAAATAGAGGCAAGTTCTTTTTTTTGAACGTTCAAGCAAAGCAGTCAAAGCTATTGTTTCAAATTCTCAATATAATTTTCAAACTCTGACAAGAAAGATATATAACGAAGCGCCAATCCATGCACTGGAAGAGCCCATGTTTACCGAGAGCCAAAAAAGCTCGAATGAGCAAATCCAAATTCACAGCAATGATGACTGTTTTTTTCGATGTTCGTGGGATTGTGTACCTTCACTGGGTTCCTGAAGGTCAAACTATTAATCAACATTACTACCTTCACGGTCTTACTCAGCTCCGTAAAAGAATTGTTGCTTATTCGCCGGATCTTGCGCCGTGTGACTTCTATCTGTTTCCTAAGGTGAAATCTGAATTAAAGGCAACAAAATTTGAGTCCGTTGAAGCTGTGAAAGCGAAAGAGGCACGCGTCTTGAAGGAGCTGACAGAAGAAGACTTTCAGCATTGTTTCGAACAATGGAAGATTCGCATGGAGCGTTATAGGGATAGAGTAGGGCTGTATATTGAAGGTGATAACAAGTAAATATGTATGAAATCAAAATAAAATGTTTTACAGAGTCAGTCTCGTTATTTAATAGCCACACCTCGTATACTACTTCTTCAATAACCATTCTGAATAAAAGTCAACTTGCTTAATTGTTCGAATATTAACTATTATGTCTTCTAATTTTAGTCATAACATTTTATGATTCCATCATTTTATATGAAACATATTCTAACTGTGTATCAAGTTATTATTATCGACAAAATTCTTCCACGAAAATTATTAATTGCAGTAGTATAATTGTCTGTTTTTTCAGGGAATTATGTTACTGAGTCGTAACTCGTATCTCGCGTAGATATTTACATAAAATTTACATAGTGGTCATAGGCGTATTAAGTTTTTATTAAAGTTATCCGGTGGCTGACCGATTTTTATGGATCTCGTAAGCGGACTATTATTTTCAGTATGGAAAGTAAGCTGGACGGCAGAAAAATGCGCCGGTGTATGCATGCTGTTTCAGCTTCTAATTGCCTGCACCTGCAAAGGCAAATGTCTCTTTATTGTATCTTTGTAGTACGCAAATTTCATACGTGTGTTCATTCAATTTAATGCGATCTTTTATTAATTTTACGATTTGTTACGGTACATCGAGCCGTGTTCTCTGCCAGAAGATGGAACCTTCACCGTAGATTCAGATGTGTACGTGTGCACATATTATGGTAATTTAATGGATTTTTATTGGCCTCGACGGTAAGTATGTATTAGGTGTATTCACGACAAGGCATTTAAGATGACTATAAATCAATTAACGTAGAGATTCCTTAAGATGGTCGTAGTAAGATTCCTAGAATACCGCATTAATATATCGTAACGTTTAGTTTTGGGCTGCGGAGGAAGTTTTCTTGGAAATATATTGGTAATACTGCTGCATCCAAGAGACAGGTCCAAGATTGTTTCTTAATGTTTAAGCAGATTATCTGAATTGACGAAATAACCACGGTAAAGGTAAATGACTCCGTTCAATTAACTCATCTACACGTAATAGCAATGTTAGAAAAAAAGGATTACTGCTGAGATTATTAATGCATCACACAACTTAAAATTATTGCATAACTGAAAGAAGTATACACAAACAGGTGAGACTTATTTACAGTACGAAGAAAAAAAAGCATAATTGAATCGACTTATATTTACTGAGTGGTAAAAACATTACTCTAGTCGAATAGCTGATAGTAATACTAGTAAGGTGTTTAGGTTTGTAGTAAGTGAAAATCTAGGCAGAAATAATATTCTCATTGTCATAAGATACGCTTAAAGTACGGCGGCGGTCTGGTGAGGGACCCGGTGAAATTTATGGAGCTTTACTCAACACTTCTCATCAGCGGTTGCTGTTGGATTGTCAGATCATTTTCCGGGCATACTTTCACCTTCATGTACATTAGCTAATAGTTCATGGTTTTCATTCCATTAACTGTGGAAGAAATGCTTGTATTAATACGAGGATAGCCGTTCTTATGACCGACTGCTACGCCGCTAACTAGCTAGTACTTCGGAGAGGTTGTGAGGGATCTCCGTGCAAAATGGCGTCAAAAGGCGCCACAATATTGAATTCCCTAGATCATTCGCTATTACTTAAGCGAAAGATAAAAAAATACGTTCAAATCTCATAATAACTAACCAATGCTAACCAATGTTTTTAGTTTGGCATCATAAAAGCACGTAATTATACGAAGGTTGCCGTTCGTATTTCGGGAATAGCAAACAAAAAAAATTTTTTTTATTATCGAAAATAGTTTTATTGCTTTTCAAAATATTGCCTTGGAAATCAATGCACTTTTGGATTCGGTTAAACCAATCCGAAAAGCATTGCTGCCATTGTGAAGGCGGTATCTCCAAAATATGAGTTTTGAATGCTTCAACTGCCTCTTCCGGTGTAGAAAACCGTTGATCACGAAGTTTATTCTTCACGTGTGGGAATCAAAAGAAATCACAGTGTGCTAGATCAGGGCTGTACGGCGGATGGCTCATTAATTCAATGTTTTGCCCGGTCAAATATTCAATTGTTTGAACCGACCTGTGAGAGTTCGCATTGTCATGGTGGAGAATGATCTGTAGTTTTCGATTTGTTTTCCCTATTTCTTCAAAAACTTTTGGCAAACAAATAGTTGTATACCATTCGGAATTGACCGTTCTACAACTCTCTAAAGGCACGGTTGCAACGTGACCGGTTTTTCCGAAAAAACAGGTGATCATTTGTTTTGATGTGCTTCGAGCGCGAACAACTTTTGTTGGTTTCTCACGGTATGTCACGTGACGGTCTTGCACTATCAATGCAGACACTGCATTAATGTTTTCCGACACAACAACATTTGTGGGACGATCTTCATGAAATTCATTGTCCAAAGAACGCCGTCCAAGTTTGAATTCACTATACCAAGTTATATACTATAGTTTTCGATGGTGCTTCATCACCCTAGAAAGAATTCAGCTCGTCGATGCATTCTTGTATTATATATATATAATTATAAATATTCCACGCCGAAAGTTATGAAAAATAATTGCACGAAAATGTTCGCGAATTAATTCCATTTCGATAGTCACAAACACTTGAGAAGTGTCATATTTGCTAGAGGTTTTGTGTTAAATATTAGTCTTATTATCTTTATTATTAATAGTTTTCAGTTATATGCAATTATTTTTATTGTATTATTAATATCAAATTTACTATATAGAAGAAAGTTATTCACGCGATTGCATGTTTCATTATTTGTATTCTCATTTATTTATTTACGTACCCCTTTCTCATAGCGATATATTGTACATATACTCGTATATACCAAGAAGAAAGCACATTTTCAGCAGTCTATAGTAGGAACTCAAAATGATTCCTTGGCAATTTTTATAAGTCACGAGCATGTTAAGTTTGGATACTTTTTTCGATTTTTTTTTTAAATTTCAGTTACTATATGTTTGCTCTTTAAATCTTAATAGTCATGAAAACAAATTAAAATTATTAAATTTCAATGTACAAACACTAATGCCCACAAATATAAATACAAATACATATTTAAATGAAAAGGTCATGTTACTTCACAAATATTTAAGTGTCTGTTTCTGAAACAAAAAACAATGAAATATTTGCAAAATATTACGCCGGACTTCGACATTTTATGAACAATATTGCCATGTAAATGAAACGATATAAATATATATACATACATAATCCGTAAAATAATTAATAATCGCCCGATTCTGGTATTGTAATATATTTTTTATGTCAAAAATATATTGGCGTAAAGCAATTTATAACAAAATTAATATTCAACGAGCAACATTTATATTTTACGTGTATTTCCGCCATGATATATTATTGAATTTAATTCATTTTTTAGCTCTTTTTTAAAACCATATTCTCCGATGTATTTGGAAATTATTTGTATTATATTAAACAGTGGCTTTTTTTGTATACGGCAGTGAGAAATTCATGTATAATCGTTAAAAGTAGAAATAGAAGCTGATTGTTCTGTTTATAATAAAACGTTATGAAACACGCAATTCCATCACTGAAAAGCCTAAAATAATAATCGAAAAAGTTCATAGTGCAAGATGAACGATGCATATTAGGAAAAATTTAAGAAAAACTAAGTGTACCTAAAATAGCAGCAAAAACTGAGAAGTGTTTTAATAAAGTTGTTAGTGCTGAAACCATTGGAAGAGTAATGGTAATGCGAAAAATAATTATCACTCTAGGAATGTGTGGAACAAACAGTCGATTTCATCAGTAGATTACCAAAACGGTGGTGGTAAAATTTGCCAATGAGCATGTGAATAAAGATTTAATTATTGGCAGCACGTAATATTTACTGGTAAGAGTAGTTTTTACATCGTCGACTTTGATGGGAGGTAAAAATACGGCGGTAATCTAATAACCTAAGATATTAGTTAAAAATTTGAGACCTACAGTGAAGTATAGTGGAGGATTACAGATGGTCTGGAATTTTATGGTGGCAAACGGTGTCCAAAACTTAGCGTTTACTTATCACAACAATGGAAAAAATGGCTCATCTTGATTTACTAAATTATATGGCGAAACCGATCACAGTAATAGTCGTTATATAACGCTCTAAAAGTTCTACAAGCCCCAGAACAGTCTCCTGACGTAAATGTTATCGAAAATTTGAACTATCAAATGTTGGATAACTATAACCAAGAATGTCTTTAATATAAACTCTTCTAATATTTCGAAAGCGGAGCGGGATCAAATTTAAGCTGACTATACTAGAAAACTTGTTAAATAACAACATTTTTGGTGTGAGCATAGTTTTTGGATTGATTGCTCACTTTTTTTTTTCGCTCAATAAAAGTATACAAGTATATAAGGTAGGACGACTTTATCATTAATACTGAGCCGACAATTCTAATATACAAATATTGTATTATCAGTCGTTAAGGCCCACGAGACCATCAATGCGACAAAAATATTTCGAATTTTTAAAATTTTTCTGTGGAAAACCATGTTTTTTACTGTCAAATAAAGGTATGTAACACTACTTTGCTGAAATTAATCATTTTCTGTGTATGTTTGGCTACATATTAAACCTTCAAATTACAGGACCAATATCGTTTCCAAATACACTAAATGCGAATAAATGTGTAGAAGAAGAATATGTTGGAAGAAGAATTGGATAATGTTTTATTAAATGTCACAGCCAACATGTACAAAGGGTACCAGGAAAGTTTTGCAATATGATGCAACAATGAATCGTAGGAAGCTGCTTGTTGCTGCATGTTGAGACATGTTCATACGTGCATAGTAGTCGCTGCGCCATGCCGATGGGCTCAGTTATTCATTAGCAGTGAGAGTGTAAAGTGCTTACAATATTCGGTACAGGCTTTGGCGCGGTGAGCTGGAGCATTATCGTGATGGAGGAACCAGGTGTCCATTCTTGACTTTGACCGCAGGTTCTTTACAAATCCACTGACTTTAGGCAGGAACTGTTCAGTACACCACTAGCTGTGACTGTCTTCTATGTGTTCAAAACGACGGATTTTATACCTTTCATACTATGACGTTATTAGTTACTGTTTACTTAGTCTTCTTAATCATTCACTTTAAAGACGGTGATTTATTTTATTTTGCTTTTTTTATCGACTGGATAATATAGACAAGTGTTTTATTGTGTACCTTTTGTCAGGCTACAGGCTGAACGTTGTCGTTTAGTTTAGGGGTGGTTAATTTTAAGGCACTTGTATCAGTATAGTTTTTTATAAATGGTCGTTGTGAACTATCTATATGTATGATTGGGAAATAATTAGATAATCGCCTATTTTTATGTACACTCAATTTATTGTGTCTATAAATAAACCAGATTCGACTACTGGAATTATTAGAGTTTTTTTCTCATCCTGGTGGAGAGTAAATTTATGTACCCAAGTTCATAGATTTTTCTAACAATTAGGTAACTTCGGATTTTAAGATAGTAGCATAAGGGAACGTATTTTTCGCGAATCTCCTTTGCTTCAGTATTGGCAAGTGATTTTCAGAGAAATAATACTGTAACGCCTGTTTTATATCTAATTAAATATGAAACCCCCTGCTAAGTCTTCGAGACTTTTTAAGCTAGTTTTAGCACCCCGGGGGTCAGACAAAGGATCGTAAGGTAAGAGTAAGGGCGTTTCATTTTTACTATTAATCGCAGAGATTGGAACGTAATAGTATGATAACAATTTTGAGGAAGTTTGGTGAAATATAACCATATTTGAGATCCAATTTGTTAGCCCAATTGTAATTTTCCGATAATTAGTCTGATAGCAGAGCCTGAAGAAGCTGGTAGTATACGAAACGTCGATCGAAACTACGACAACACAGCGACACCGAAAATCATCTGTGGAGAGGAAAAATCTTAAGCTTAAGGAATAATTCTCCGAGTTCTAGTCGCATGTTTAGTAAAACGCTAGATAATCGACGAAATTGATGATTGTTTTTTAAAATATTGGGTTGGCAACTAAGTACTTTCGGTTTTGTAGTATAAAATAAAACACTTTTTTTTAAACAAAGAATAGTTTTTAATCAATCATATATTTTCCATTTTGCTCAATGACCTTTTGTCATCTTTCTTTCAGCTGCATGATTCCGCGCTCATAAAATTTCTGGTCCTTATCAGCAAAAAACTGAACCAGGTGTGAGTGAAGGTCATCGTCATTTGTGAAAGTTTTACCATTCAAAGAATTCTGCAAACTTCGAAATAAATGGTAATCAGATGATGCTAGATCAGGGCTGTATGGGGGATGTGGCATCACTTCCCAGCCAAGCTCCAATAATTTCCCACGAGTTGCCAAAGATGTGTGAGGCCTTGCATTATCTTGGTGGAAAACTACACCTTCCCGATTTGACAATTCTGGTCGTTTTTCTTTGATTGCTTCATCCAGTTTTATTAATTGTTAACAGTAAACATCAGCCGTCGTTTGGTTCCTTGGAAGCAGCCCAAAAAACACAACACCTTTGTAATCCCACCAAACTGACAGCATGATCTTTTTTGGATGCAATTCACCTTTCGATGTGGTTTGAGATGGTTTATCGTGTTTGCTCCATGATCGTTTTCGAACTATGTTACTGTACAGGACCCATTTTCATCACCAGTGATGATTCTTTTTAAGAAAGGGTCGGTTTCATTTCGTCTAAGGTGCATATCGCAAAAGTTGATTCTTTGTGTTAAATGAATTTCTTTCAATTCGTGATGTACCCAAATTTCAAGCTTCTTAACTAGCCCAATACATTTTAAATGTTTTTCAATTGTTGCGTGCGATACATGTAGCCTCTCCGCAACCTCTCGAACAGTTATATGACGATCCTCTTCAATTATGACTTTGATTTGGTCATCATCAACTTCAGTAGGCCGACCAGAACGTTGCTCATCTTTGAGGGAAAAATCTCCAGAACGGAATTTTTTATACTAATTCTGACACGTGCGCTCTGTTAAGCAATTAGCACCATAAACTTCACATATCTTTTTGTGAGCCGCAACAGCTTTTTTTCCTTTACGGAAATAAAATAGTAAAATATGGCGAAAATGTTCGTTTCTAATAGCTTTAATAAAAATCACGCACTACTTGCTTCTGAAGTTACGTCAATGTGACTAGTATCACGCGACAAACGGTAAAGTACAGCACTAACATACGCTATACATAAAATAAAGCAACGCTCTCTATCAGTAAAAACCGAAAGTACTTAGTTGCCAACCCTATAATTTCTAATAAATATTGTGGAATTTTCAAGTCTTAGTTAATCAAATTGAATCCGAATTAGCTAAAGGTAATTGTACTCTATTGGTTTTATGTTATTTTTAATTCTCACACTAGTGCGAGAAGTTAAGGACATTATGTGATTAGGGAATACGAAAGTTATATTTGTTTATTTCTTATTTATTACTTAATTGAATTATGTCTGAAAACACGCGATTAGAAGCTCGTCAAAATAAATAGCAATCGCCTTCTTTGTCCAAACAAAATCTTTACTGCACAATATTTAAACTTCGTCGGATTCATTACCCAGAAATTTAATTTGTAAAATACTTTCCCTTATAAGACGCGAACTCTTTAAAATTCGTTCGTCGATAATTCATTTTTTTCAACGTCATTATGAGCCCGGTATGGAAAAGAATTTCCAGAATTTTTAATTAAAGGTGTACTCCTCCCCGACAATTTACGAAACAAATTGAATACATAATTCATCCTGATTAGGTACTTAAAGTAAGTCGGCGCTCGCATTTTTCGAGTCGAAATACATTAATTTGGAAGTTATTACATAATTTTTAATGTAGCCGACATAATGCGGCAATAAAAGTTAAACTTTTTTGAATAATTTGATGGGCTCATTCGAAAATTGGACGTCCAAAAAATTTATGAGGGTCTTAAAGAACTCGATGTATATTTAAGCGTTTAGAGAATTTGAAATATATGAACTCTGCGTGTGGTGAATTGAATTTAGTTACGGGGATAAGCTGAAAAGTTTGTGAAGTGATGAACAATTGGCACTGCTTCGTTTCGGACTGTTTTGTGGTGCAACAAAACAAAACGAAAAGCTAGGTCGGAAAGCCCATTCGAAATTCTCCAATCAGAATGCTGCTGCCGGCCTACTTATCGAAGTCGATTTTGTTAGTTCTTAAAAATAGCTTGTTTAAATTTATAAACATCATCTGTATATCTGAGGGGTGAGTAACAGGGAATCCCCACACATAGTTTGAGTAACAACAGTTACTACAGACATAGTCTAGCTCTTCTTAGAATGGAACAAGTAGTTTTGCTAACAGTCTCAGGAGTATACTCTTTTGGAAGAGTTGAGTACTTCGCCAAAATAAAAAGTTTAAGAGTTTAGCCTTCGCGGCACGTAAGATGATAGGTCTCAACTAGCGGAGTATAAACTTACTGCTTCTTATGGCAAAACTATTCAACCTTAGTAAATAATCTATTTGCACATTCAAAAGTTCACATTTTGACATGGATTTTCAAATTTTTTATTCTCTTAAAATTAAGCTAGAACAACTAGCTAAGTTTTGACTTCGAAATTTGTCAATTTACGCTAACTTTTGAAAAATTCCAGCCTTTGGGAGTATAGCCCTTGTTGAGTTTTTTCGACATAACCAAAAGTTTCAAGTTTAACGTTCGTGGTATAGATAATAGGTTTGAACTGACACAATTCAAACTGATTCCTTTTTATAGCAAAATTTTTCAAACTTTGTTAGTAATCAATTTTCACATTCACGATTTCAAGTTTTGATATAGTACTTAAAATTTTTTGATCTTTTAAAGTTAAGCTTAAAGAGCATTTCTTAATTTACTGTAATTTTGGAAAGATTATAATATTTGCTAGTATACACCTTTGGAAAAATTGAGTTTTTCGTCAAAATAAAAAGTGCAAAATGGTAAAATTATTTAAACTTTGTAAATAATTCATTTGCACTTTCAAAAGTTTACATTTTGACATGAGTTTTCAAACTCTTTATTCCTTTAAAATTAAGTTAAAAGAATTAGCTATGTTTCTACTTCAAAATCGGTTTTAAAACTTACGTAAGTATCAGCACATGAGCGTTTGTTAATTTACTCTAACTTTTGAAAGATTATAATTTTTACCAGTGTACACTTTTGGAAAAGTTGAGCTTTTTATCAAAATAAAATGTTTAGAGCTTAATATTTTTAATAATCTACAAGAACACACTAAACAAGAATTTCAAGAGACCAAATCTTGTAAAAGAAAGAGAGCTATACTAGATCACGTTGACGATAACACGAAAGCATTAATAAGACATACAATCCGTTCGTTTTACTTAATATTTTCTTGATTACAAGTAAATTAACACACTAACACAGCGATTCTTTCGTGAAAGCTATATCTCGTGAACAAGAGCTGTTACAAAAAAACTGAGAATATATTTGAAATCCGCGACGTCAAATTAGTAAACATCACGTGATAAAAGTCAATCGTCAGGCAAAAGTTGCCATATTGTTGTGCAGTGTAATAAGCTTGCAATATTGTTAAATTTTTTGTTTTTTGCCTATTAAAAATTCTCTTGTTTTATGTTAATTGAATACCGAACGTATTGTGAGAATCCTTCCATTGCTTCAGAATTGAGTAGATACTTTCAGGGTAACAATACTGTGGCGTCCTATTAGAATTTATTCTCAGGGAATCCCCTCTCTACGAATTTGTACGACTGGACGTTACATCTTAAATAAGAGAAATAAATTGTTTCTTAAAACGTGAAAGGATTTAAATTCTTCATACGGAAATTAACAAGCAACGATTGTTTGAGAACTTCTCATATAAAGTAACAATACAGACTACATGATATTCACTTATCCTATTTAATTGAAGGAAATTGTTCCCAATGGCATAGATATTACAGATAACAACTGGGCAGCATGCCATAGAGCAATTACAATCGGCATTCGAAAACGAAAGTAAAACGCAGCAACCTCGTGAACGACTCCCATGATACCTGGTAGTTTAAAGAAGTAATTCCTCAGCACAGTCGGAATGTATGAATCGAATATTCGCCCATTAAAAAAATAATCTATATACACGAATATATAATTATTGTCGAGAAGAAATAACTACAAAGAGTCATGTCATGTGTGGATGCACGGAAAGAAAAAAAAAACAGAGACACCAATATCCTCGTACGTCTCATCTGTGCGATCGCATAACGATCTGAAGCATAGAAAACCAAACGAAGACCTGAGTAAAGAAGTGGGCAGCCAGTAAAGTGAGAAAAGACATCAAGGTGAGACCAGTTGTGTGGAGAAACCTGCTTAGTACCGCACTTTAGTTGAATACAGACAATCGCGCTGTTGACTTTACGCGACGTGCTTTGACAGCCTGCGGCGTTTCTTCAAGCGAAATAGGAAAAAGAGTAGAACACGATCACATGATAAGAACTCTGTGGATTCCATATCGAAGTGTCGGGTATTTTTTTGAGTGAATTGTGCTTGAATTATTTACGAAATTTTTTCGTTAACCTCGACGAAGACGTGCAAGTACAAAAGAAGAAAAAGTTACCGAAGAAGACAGCTATAATGGAACGACACGCTGTTAACTCGTTTAGCATTAAGTTCTTTTTCGCCTTGGGATTGTTTACGATCGTTACAGCAAAAGGTAAGTTTTAAGGTTATGTTCCAGTAAAAGGAGAAAGTTTTAATGTAAACGGAATGAAGGTTTCGTGTTAAAAATTCGTTCGGTGTGCGAATTCCAAAGAGAAATAGTAAAATTATCGCCGATAGGGCATTTAGTTGAAGACGAGATATTATCAGCTAGTTCTTGACCTATGGTGATCTCTCATGCAACAACTAAATAGGAGAAAACGGTCATTTAGATCTAGATAATGAGGCTAGGAAATAAATACCTTGCGAATCTTTTTAAAAATTTCTAATTACAATATTCGACGGTGACATACCACTCTCTTTAAGTTCATAGCAAAAACAGATAGATAAAACTTGGATTTAAATAATTAATTATATAATTAATAAGCTATTGATTGAATAATATAGTAAATGACTAAAATTAAAAGATTTAATTTATATAAAATCAATGTCGCCAAAAATTTCAAATTATTTTAATCAATTTGGTATCTTATACACTAGGTGTTCAAAACAGTACGGGCTTCTTTCTTCTCGAATGTAGTTTTTATTAGGCTATTTATTTGTATATTCATTTATTGGTAAACTTTAATGGAGACTGTAGTTGATTGAATTAATCGAAAAAGGTAAATAAAACCCTATGTCACATCAATGTTCGTATTTTGCATACGTATTTCGATAATTAATTTGTCATCATTAGTATATGATTAATCAGGGTCGCATCTGACTACACGGTAAAACTCGCACCGAATAATACCTCACAGTCAACAAATAAACACCCAGTGTGCAACATCGTGATTAATTTTCTGCTGATAATGACAACTTTGTTATCGAAACACATATTCAGAATACGAAGGTTGATGTGGTAGGATTTCTATTTACTTTTTCTGATTAAACATTTATTGCTCAACAGACTTACATATTACAATAACACAACAAATATATATTATAATCAGACAACACTTACTAATAAATTAAATATAACTCCACAAATGAAATTCATATTGGGAATTTTTAAAGCAGACTATTAATCAGAAAAGGTAAATAAAATGCCTTTCCACTTCAATATTTTTATTCTGTAACGTATTTCGCCATTTAAGTTGTCATCATCAGCAGATAATTAATTACAGAGTCACACTTGAATCCGCCCATAAAACTCACACAGAATAATTCCTCATAACTTTCCCCGCTAATCACCAAACAGATGCAGTGTGTAAATGTATTTTTTAATGAAGAAGAAGAAATTTCCATTGTTTCTAAAGATTTTTTTTTAAACTGGAATATATGCTCTAGCTACTGGAAGGAAGTTTTGAAAAATACTAATGTTTGGGAAAAAAATTGTGATATAAATAGTTATTAATTTAGTTTTCGTTAAAAGCAAAACAATAGAGAGTACAGAAGCTGAACACTTTTTATAGGAAATCTCTCAAGGTCGTATTCTGTTATGGTTTTTCAAGCCTTTTGTTCTCTCGGAATAAAACTCGGATTAATTTGAACAATAAAAGGGCAGAGTAGCCAAACAATCTTCTTTTTACCTTATATTTTCAAAATCACGTCAAAAGAAACACAGCAACTCTAAAACGTTCTTTCTGTAAATAAGTCGTGAAATGTAGGCTGTCAAATCATATAATGAATAAGCTTTAGAATGAATCACTGAAGGATGATATATAACCCCTTTCCACATTAATTTTTGTATTCTGTATACGTATTTCGACAATTAAGTTGTCATCATCAGCAGATAATTAAACAGTGTCGCACCTGGAAAACTACGGCATAAATCCGCAGGGAACAAAATCCGCACACGATTTGTACCGCGGAATGCCAAAACGCACACTGTACATTCGTTTCACGTAATTTTTCAAAGATTGTATTCTAGTCTTAAACTAAGATAAAAGAAAAAAGGGAAAGAAAAGAAAAATACCTACATACGTCTATTGCGCTCTCTCTTGTCTATCGTTTAAGAGACCAAAGAGAGATGAGTTATGGGTGGGACCCGGGTCAGTGTTCAACACATGACCTTTATTCTTCAAAATATACATGCTTCATACGTATCTAATTCGCGATAATTACACACGTTCTTTATCAAATGCAAACAATCCGCGGTTACACTATGACTGCCTTCCAACACATGTTTTGTTAAACCGGATTATTCTGGCCGATTGAATTTGGTGTGCGCAATATGTTAACCGGCTTTGTGTTGATCGTTTTGTTTGGGCGAAATATTGGTTACTGCAATCTAGACATTTAATATCGTAAATTCCCGATTTTTTGTTGACATCTACTTTGTCCTTTGCGTTTCCTAAAAGGGATTTGATGGAGTTAGTGGACCGAAATGTGACTTAAAAATCGGGCTCTTTAAAAACACTATTTAAATTTTTCGTCAAACGGTGAAAAGGTAAACACACAAACTGCTTGTTCCGATTGCTTTGAGGTGACAGACATGTGGTATCCCGGATTACCTTTAAAATATTTCAATTTTAATATTAAGTCTTTTATATATTCTTTTCTTTTTTAATACCTTGGCCGTTTTTTTAAATTATAACCTTTACTCTTTTTTTATTGATAATTTCGACCGTTGTTAGTAAAAGTATATTAACGACGTTTCAGGGGAAGGCTCCCCCTTTCCCATGTTATTTATTTTCTTCAACCTGCTTGTGTGAAAATTTTACGATATTAAACAAAAGAAGTATCTTTTTACCAAATGTAAGAAATCATACATATTTATTTATTTATATATTAGGTGCGCAACTAAGTTCTCGCTGTTTTTTGATGAAAATGCAACTTTATTGTGAAAAAATGTTTACAAATGAATCATTCAAAATATTGTCCATCGCTAGCGACAACTTTTTCCCATCTTTCTCTGCTAGAGCTCGAATACCGTCACGGTAGAAGTGTTCGTCTTTTGAGGCTATCCAAGAATCAAGCCATTTTGAGATGTCTTCATATGAGCGAACTGCTGACTAGCCAGACCATGTGCCATCGAATGGAACAAGTAATAATCGGACGGCGCAATATCTGGGGAATATGGCGGGTGGGATAGGACCTCCCATTTGAGCGTGTCTAAGTAGGTTTTAACGGGTTTGGCAACGTGAGGCCGAGCGTTGTCATGCTGTAGAATCACTTTTTCGTGTCTCTGCTCGTATTGTGGTCGTTTTTCGCGCAGTGCTCGGCTCAGTCGCATCAATTGAGTTTGATACCGTTCCCCAGTGATGGCTTCGTTCAGTTTCAACAGCTCATAATAAATAACACCGCCCTGGTTTCACCAAATACACAGCAAAACTTTCGCAGCGTAAATATTTGGTCGAACCGGCGACGTAGATGCATGACCGAGCAGTCCCCATGATTTTGTTCTCTTTCGGTTGCTGTAATGAATCCATTTTTCATTACCCGTAACAATGCGATGAAGAAAACCCTCCCTTTTTTGCCGTTGGCGCAGTTGTTCATAGGCGAAGAAACGACGCTCGACGTCTCTTGGCTTCAAATCATAAGGAACCCAAGTTCCTTGTTTTTGAATCATTCCCAACGCATGCAATCGCTGGGAAATGGCTTGACGGGTAACTCCTAATGCTGAAGCAAGCTCTTTTTGCGTTTGGCACGGATTCTCATTGAGCAATGCCCCAAATTCAGCGTCTTCGAAGGTTTTTGGTCTTCCTTCACGCGAACGGTCGTCAACATCGAAGTCATCGAAGTCTTTGAAGCGACGGAACCAATCACGGCACGTTGTTTCACTTAGAGCAGCATCTCCGTAAACTTTTTGGAGTTCTTGATGCGCTTCGGCCCCCGTTTTCTTCGAATGAAAGAAGAAAAGCAACACTTCCCGCAAATGACGATTATTTGGCACAAAATCAGACATTTTCACACAACCAAAAGTATATGACGCAAAAACAAAATCACTAATGTGTCAAAACGGTTTGTTTACCATATGTCTAAGCTTGGTTCATGACGTTTTGGTTATGTCACAATCGACCAGCCCTTACTACTGGAGCCATGTCTTGAAAAACAGCGAGAACTTAGTTGCGCACCTAATATATAAAAAAATTATAGTTCGCAGTTGGAAATATACAACTGAAAAAAGGTATTGCAAATTGAAGGAAATAAATAAATGAAAGAGTATCCGAACCACTTAAACGTCGTTCATATAAATTAAATGTTTTATTAATTCAACCGTCGAAACTAATAAAGAAAAGAGTAAAGATTATAATAATTTTCTACACTTTCTTTAAAAAAGAGTGTAAAAAATATATCAAAATAAACGCAAGTCTGTAAAAGATATCTTAATTTAATCAGAAAATAGAAAGTATGTAACTGTAAAGTATCTACTTTGTAAAAGATATAATTTATTTACATATTTATTTTCATAACTGTATTTCTTATTTAAAAAGAAGGAACATTCTGCGCTGTCTAATGTTATGCATGATTCTTGTTTCGTAAACTTTTCAATTTCATTTATACTATTGCGAGTGACGACTATAAATAGTTAAGTAATTACTTTCCAATGTATACGGACTCATGTGAAATGGCATCTGTTATTTAATAAATGTACCTATTTATTCAGATATTTTCGGATATATTTTGACGTGAATAAACCGGCTTCATTACTCCGTTGTTAATAAATAAATGTTAGCAACGTTTATGCCGTATTTTTTTGTATGTATGATTAGCAAACTTATTCATATTTTAGTAGAATAAGAAAATATACTCCGTGAAAAATTACAAATTTCTTTGCTTAAATATTAAATAATATATCGTCTTTAAAACCTGATCAATTAAAAAGTGAAATAAAAAGACACGTAAACACTATTTTTGAATGATCTATTGGGTTGGCAACTAAGTACTTTCGGTTTTGTAGTATAAAATAAAACACTTTTTTTTTAAACAAAGAATAGTTTTTAATCAATTATATATTTTCCATTTTGCTCAATGACCTTTTGCCATCTTTGATACCGCGCTCATAAAATTTCTGGTCCTTATCAGAAAAAAACTGAACCAGGTGCGAGCGAAGGTCATCGTCATTTGTGAAAGTTTTACCATTCAAAGAATTCTGCAAACTTCGAAGTAAATGGTAATCAGATGGTGCTAGATCAGGGCTGTATGGGGGATGTGGCACCACTTCCCAGCCAAGCTCCAATAGTTTCCCACGAGTTGCCAAAGATGTGTGAGGCCTTGCATTATCTTGGTGGAAAACTACACCTTTCCGATTTGACAATTCTGGCCGTTTTTCTTTGATTGCTTCATCCAGTTTTATTAATTGTTGACAGTAAACATCAGAATTGATCGTTTGGTTCCTTGGAAGCAGCTCAAAAAACACAACACCTTTGTAATCCCACCAAACTGACAGCATGATCTTTTTGGATGCAATTCAGCTTTTGATGTGGTTTGAGCTGATTTATCGTGTTTGCTCCATGATCGTTTTCGAACTATGTTACTATACAGGACCCATTTTTCATCACGAGTGATGATTCTTTTTAAGAAAGGGTCGGTTTCATTTCGTCTAAGGTGTATATCGCAAAAGTTGATTCTTTGTGTTAAATGAATTTCTTTCAATTCGTAAGGTACCCAAATATCAAGCTTCTCAACTAGTCCAAGACATTTTAAATGTTTTTCAATTGTTGTGTGCGATACATGTAGCTTCTTCGCAACCTCTCAAACAGTTATATGACGATCCTCTTCAATTATGACTTTGATTTGGTCATCATCAACTTCAGTAGGCCGACCAGAACGTTGCTCATCTTTGAGGGAAAAATCTCCAGAACGGAATTTTTTATACCAATTCTGACACGTGCGCTCTGTTAAGCAATTAGCACCATAAACTTCACATATCTTTTTGTGAGCCGCAGCAGTTTTCTTTCCTTTACGGATATAAAATAGTAAAATATGTCGAAAATGTTCGTTTCTGCACTCCATTTAAAATTAACCCACAACTAATAGCTTTAATAAAAATCACGCACTACTCGTTTCTGAAGTTACGTCAATGTGACAAGTATCACGCGACACACGGTAAAGTACAGCACCAACATACGTTATACAAAAAATAAAGCAACGCTCTCTATCAGTAAAAACCGAAAGTATTTAGTTGCCAACCCAATATATGCTTACAGGTTCTGACTATTTTCACTCAACGGTTTGTTGAGGTATTGGGTTCGCGGGGTCAGGTGGACACAATTTATACAATTTCTCTAAGGCATTCGATAGCATTTGACCATGGAATTATTGCATTTAAACTCAAAGCAGTCGGATTCAGTGATTTCCTGATTGCTTTCCTCAGACTGTATCTGGGTAATAAACATCAACGCGCTTTTTTCAGTAGATTCTCGTCCGTTCCTTATTTTTCTTCATCTGGTGTACCGCAGGGGTCTAATTCAAGACGTCTCGTGTTTTTTATCTTTATTAATAACCTCATTAACCTGATTATGTCAGATAATTTGCTATTCGCTGATGACTAAAAAGATTTATCACCCGGTGCATACTGGAGGTCTGTGAATAGCTTTACGCAGAGTACATCTGATTGGGGTAAAACTAACAATCTACCTCTGAATCCTGGCAAATGCAAAGTAATAAGTTCTTTAGAAAATCAAACATACTTCACTTCAATTATGAACTTGATGTTACTATTTTAACACCCATTGTGTATATAAAAAGTTCGTGTGTACATTTTCATTCTCATTTTACTTTCTCTGTGAATATGCAAAATATCTTTAAGCAGGCTAGGCCGAATTTGGAATTATTCATAGTTGCATATCATTGTCTAATATACTAGCTTTGAAATCCGTACATTATTCGCAGGTGAGATCCCGATTTGAAAATGCTTGCATCATTTATTAGGTGAGCAACTAAGTTCTCGCTGTTTTTTTTGATGGAAATGCAACTTTATTGTGACAAAATGTTTACAAATGATTCATTCAAAATATTGCCCATCGCTAGCGACAACTTTTTCCCATCTTTCTGGCAAAGCTCGAATACCGTCACGGTAGAAGTGTTCGTCTTTTGAGGCTAAATCAAGCCATTTCGAGATGTCTTCATATGAGCGGACCTGCTGATTAGCCAGACCATGTGCCATCGAACGGAACAAGTAATAATCGGACGGCGCCATATCTGGGAAATATGGCGGGTGGGGTATGACCTCCCATTTGAGCGTTTCTAAGTAGGTTTTAACGGGTTTGGCAACCTGAGGTTGAGCGTCGTTATGCTGTAGAATCACTTTTTCGTGCCTCTGCTCGTATTGTGGCCGCTTTTCGTGCAGTGGTCGGCTCAATCGCATCAATTGAGTTCGATACAACAACAAAATCACTAATATGTCAAAGCGGTTTGTTTACCATATGTCTAAGCTTGGTTCATGACGTTTTGGTTATGTCACAACCGACCAGCACTTACTACTGGAGCCATCTCTTGAAAAACAGCTAGAATTTAGTTGCGTACCTAGTACTATTACGATATTATGAAATGCAGTGGTGCGAAAAAAGTGGTGGAAATGCTTCAAAGGTGTTTTGTCAAATTCTTCTGATCTTAAGTAGATTTATTATATTCTTGCAATTTTGATCATGCGACATTGTTGTCTCGTTTTGATATATCCCCACCTATGTTTTCAACGTAATTACATTAGCCTATGTTTCTTGTATAATCTTCTTCACAATAATATTGATTCTTCTCCTATTTTGGGCTCCTTATTACGAAGTTATTACGAAGTCCAAAAAACGCTATAGAATGTGTGGAAAGACGATTTTTGAAATACCTTTGGTTTAGAAATCACTGCGTCTACACTTACAGAGGCTTTTCCTATGAGATCTTATTGAGTACTTTTGCCATGGCTTCATTGGAGATGCGACAGGTTGTGTCTGGTTTCTCTTTTTTACATGGGTTAATCCTTCGTCGGATAGATTCTCCTGAGGTTCTGGTTGGACTCAAATTCTATGTGCCGCGTCTTGCTGCTCGGAATGTTCAGACTTTCTTTACTCCACCAGCACGTACTAATATACATGTTAAATCACTCATTTCATTTACGTGTACTTCATATAATAAATTTGGTAATAAATGCGATATATTCAGTTGCTCCGCTAAGGATGTGCAAAATAATTTTGATGTGCCGCAGGATGTATGCATGTATGTATGTTGAGTTTTGTAATGGTTAACTGTAGGGATTAGGACGTATCCCCAAGGCTTCAAACAGTTAACAAATATTATTGCAATAGACAAATTTCCGATCATACTATAGAAATCGGATTTTCATCTCTGCATTTTTCACCTAATCAGAACTAAACCAATACTAGTGCTTTAAAAATAATTTGTACTTCGTTTATGCTGTTTCAGGTACTGACTTGGCTAGTGTAATTCGGAAAGCCAGTAATTTATTGACTTGTATGAGTATTCATACAACAATTATGTCAGTGGAAAGGAAAAATAAAAATGATTAAGGCCACGTATTACATTCCAATATATGAACAGGCTGTATGTGTTATATTCACAGAATGTCGTTTGCAAATTTAATAAAATATTTACAAAGAAATGTCACTTACGGCACAAATTTTTCTAAACATCTAACATTTCATTTTTGTAAAGCTAAACGTCCCGTCCGACATAATGAAAATAAACATGGAACTCTAGATTTATTATTTAAATCGACGCTTTTTCTAGATCATGAACGGCCTCCAGGCGTCCATCTTCATTTGAAGAGCGCGTACATTTCAGTTGGCAGTATTCCCATGCGAGTAGGAAAAGTCCGCAATGATACGACCCTGCCGACAAATGGGACATCCGGTCGCTGTTCAAATAGAAACGGAGGCAGAAAAAACTCGACCGTCCGTTCGAAACAATTATAATGTTACACGCATTTTCATTAAGGGGCTTGTTTTGTTTTCGTCAAATCATTCGATTACGGAATCCAATTTTGTTTTGACAGTGTAACTGTTTCTCTCTGTGTAGTATAAATGTAGATACATTGTGTCGATAAGGATTGGAAAATGTTCGTATAGAATGTTTATGAAAGAATTTTAAGGTTATTGAATAAGTAGAGGAAAATATCCTATGTCTATCTTATACTTATGAATTTCTTATATTAAGAAATTCAAAATTATTACGTTTTATACAGTTTATGGAATTAATGAATAATAAATTTCATTGTTTTGTATTTGGGTTTTCCACCATTAGAAGTAATAAAACACTTTGTTCATATTAACGAAGTTTCGGGGATTTTTTCCCGCTTTTCCACTTCAGCTAGTTTTCGTTTTTTTTAATGTATAATATATTGATTTTGTATATTATTTATATATTATTTCATATATTAATATTTATTATAAAAGTACGTGGAAAGGAGGATTATTTAGTACTTTATCTTCAAGTTCCTCCATGTCGAGGTTTGTCATTGCAACAGAAATGGGCGTGTTATGGTAGCATTGGAGAATAAAATGTTAATTCTCTGTTCCAATATACCTTCTTTAAAAAATATGTTAATGGCTGTATTTTAGCAATATCGATTCATGTAAAGAGTGTTTAAAATTTCGCGGTTTTTTTTAAAGAATAAATAAAACACATAATTTGCATTCACTTTCAAAAACCTTTTATTGGTAATTGAAGTATCAGTTATGACATTTATATGCAAAAAATAATAGCTGCCAAATGGCCTCCTCTTGCAGCTCCACAGACGTCCGCTCTTTTGTTAAAATTTTCAATGACATTTTGACACAACTGAGACTCTATTTCGTCAATGAGACGGATAATTTCATCTTTCAAAGCAGGAATTGATTGTGGATTGTTTTTATAAACCTGACTTTTCACATAACCCCAAAGAAAATAGTCTAACGGTGTCAAATCACATGATCTTGGTGGCCAATTAACAGCACCGTTTCTTGAGATTACACGTCCAGGAAATTTTTCTCTCAATAAATCAATTGATTCGTATGCATAGTGATGTGTAGCGCCATGCTGTTGAAACCACGTATCCTCTAGATCAATGTTCATTAAATCAGGCCACAAAATTCGGTTATCATACGACGATATCGATCACTATTGACAGTTACAGCTTCGCCAGTAGCATTTTCAAAGAAGTAAGGTTCAATTATACCACCTGATGCACACCAATCAGTAACTCGTTTAGGATGCATGGGTTTCTTATGAATAATTCCTGGATTTTCCTCATCCCAGATACGGCAATTTTGTTTATTAACATAGCCACCAAGTTCAAAATGTGCCTTATTGGAAAACATTATTTTTTGAGAAAAATCAGCTGGTTGTTCATTGATGGAGTTAGCAAATGAACGACGTTTCTAATGATCTAATGGCTTCAGTTCCTGTATTATTTGAACCTTATATGCCTTCAGAGCTAAATCCTTGTGTAAAATACGCCATGTTGTTGATCCATTAAGTCCAAGTTGTTGTGAACGTCGTCTAATGGACATTTCAGGATCTTCAGCAATACTTTCACGAACCATTGATCTTTCACGTAACTGGTCTCTTGAAATTTTTTAATAATTCGACCAATAGTGCTTTCAGATGGACGATTACGTAAACCATAAAATTCATGTAATTTTCTAAAAACCCTTTTCATAGAACGCTGATTTTCATAAAATAATTCAACAATTTGAACGCATCACACTTTTTAAATGCCCACATACCCAAACAAATTCAGTGCGCCATCTATATTTTATTTATTCTTAAAGAAAGCGCGCAATTTGAAACACCTTTAGATTAACAGATTTTAACCCTTTATATTTATTTTCCATCAAAAAAATCAATTTAAAATAAAAAACGAAAATAATAATTATTTAAATCTCCCGGATATAACAGCAACATACAAAGGTGGTAACATTAACTCAGATTTGATACACCAAACCTATTAATTTTGATAGATATTTAAATTTTTAAGCAAATGTTCCCATTAAATACAGAAAAGTATAAACCATAACTTAGTAAAAGAATATTAGTCGGAGAATTTTCAGAACATAACCTATTTAGATATTGTTTACTATTAAATTCTTACATTTCTATACACTCTCTTGCAGAAAGCAATAATTATAGACTAATATGTTTTTATTCCAAGTAGTTATATTTATAATCAAATTAAGTCATCCAATGGGATTCTTTAATTTTTAAAAATTAACATTCGTGCATCGATAAATTTTCAAAACAATTATTATTTTTATAACAAATAACCGTTATTTGGTATAAAAATAATAAGTGTAATATTAATTTTATATTATAAAATTGATTTATATAATCCTTATTTACGAGAATTTTTACTTACTCAAAAATACGATGCATTTTGAAATATTTTTTAAATCTATTAACATTTCTAAGGTTTTACTGTTGAAAGTTCTTCCTTGTACTTAAATGTGTAAATATTATCTTGATATATGTTTAATTTATATAAATTTTATATTGTTCTCAATTTTTATCACCTACTGCAAAGGGTACTAGGAAAGTTTTGCAATACAGCTTTGTTTATTTAATAATAATAATAATTTTATTAATTAATACTTTGTAATACGTATATTCTTTTTGAAACACGCTGTATAATAGATTTAATTAGGAAATAATTAGTAGATTAACTAGATAAGCTAGCTTAAAAAGATAATCCGGCATACCACATGTCTGTCACCTCGAAACAATCAAGACAAGCAATTTATATGCTTATTGTTTTACTCAATGACGGAAAATTTAAATAGGGTTTTTAAGGATCGCATTTATCAAGTTATATTTCGGTTAAGTAACTCTATTATATCCCTCTATAGAAATGCGACAGATAAAATCGAGTTAAATCAGACATCGGAGATTTACGAAATAAAATGCAGAGATTGTAATAAAAAACGGTCAAAACTAAATGCATAATTGAAATCCGGTGTAAAAAGCATATTACACACATGAAGTTTAATCAGCCTAAGAAATATAGTGTAGCGGAACACGTGCTAGAAATTAATTATAACGTAATCGCAGTTTGTCTACATTTAATCAAAAATATAAATTACCCTGGATTAGATAGTTACGAGAGCATATTTAGTGTGATAAATAAAAACTGTGTTAAACATATGTATATGTATAAAAGTCCGATAACATGTTCTTGCCTCTTAGAGTTCCTGGAAGATACGATCATTAAAAAAAGTCCATAAATGGAAGTATGGGTGTACTTTGCATAAGTGTTAGTTTTAAGGCTAGGAAACGTTTATATTTTATGAGATGAATCAGTGTTTGGTGGTTAGCGAGGAAAGTTTTGCTGAATTATTCTGTGTGAATTTTATCGCCGGTTTAAGTGTGACACTATAACTGGTTAACTGTGAGAATGGGTTTTATTTACAATTTTTGATGAACCTAGATGTATTCTATTAAAATTTTACATAATTATTACTAACATTACCGCGTATCAATGTTACTGCAATGTGGAAATGTCTGAAACAAAGTCCGATTTGTATTTATTGCAGAAAGGGAATTTGTGTCAAAGTCATTCAGTCGTGAAATATCACGATTCGTTTATACATACAAGCAAAGACCTTAATTCATTTACAAGTTTATTAATCACGATGTGGTTTGCTTTTTCACCAAGAAGTACTGTTTTTACTGCTTCGCAAGGAAGTGTATTTCGAAAATTTAACACAATAAATTATTTCAATCCGGACTTTTTCTCCTTTTGAAGATAATTATTGAATTAGATGTTTTGCTGGGAGTTTGTATTACTTGACTGGAACCGTTCTAGCTATTTTTTGCCTTTTGTTCCATCAGTTGCGGAAAATGTAATAATTCCTGGAATAGAACTTCGTTTAATTATTATTAATAAGTGAGCAGTCGATACATTTTTGTCATGGTCGCGTTCAATTACAGTTCGTTCATGCAGACTTGCTCAAGCGGATCAAATGTTGCGGAATCTATAGCAGCGTCACAAGGTTCATCAATATTCACGGAATCATCTTATTACAGAATACTATTCAACGGTTGCGCGCAATAAGTAACTTTAGCACTTTGTAGAAATTTGCGCGCATTTATAATGGTGGTATTGTGAGAGGATCAGATTAAAACTTCAGTAGGTCCTACGTCTTATCGTTTACTCCAAATTAAGGTAGAATAAGGTTTATTTATAATTTAAAAAGAAAATAAAACAAGTGATTTTTGTAATTTCATCAGCCCGTGACGTTTCGGAAGCAATCTATTTGTTTATAATATGAGGTCTAATAGCAACAAAATTTTCCTTAATGTAGATCACCATAAATATATTACTTAATATTTGCCAAGGACGAAAGCACTTTAAAGTTCAGATTACAGGGCAATATAAATACATAGAAGTTACCTATTAATGATAAGTGTAATTTTCTGGAGAGAATATTTTTATTTTCAATTTCATTCAAATAAATATGTTACTTGCGTCCCACAAATGTTGTTGTGTCGGAAAACATTAATGCAGTGTCTGAATTGATAATGCAAGACCGTTATGTGACATACCGTGAGATCGAGGCATCTCTAGATATTAGCAACACCAGCGTGCATAAGATTCTGCATGAACATTTAGCCGTTAAGAAGCTATTTTCACGTTGGGTACCGCATAATTTGACAACCGCTCAAAAAAATGCACAAAAAATACAATGGCGGTACTTCAAAGAATATTTATAAAGTCGTCACAGATGACGAATCTTGGATCTATACCCATGACCCCGATAGTAAACAGCAGTCGACTATGTGGCTATTCCAAGATGAACCAAAAGCCAACAAAAGTTGTTCGCGCTCGAAGCACATCAAAACAAATAGTCGCCTGTTTTTCCGGAAAAACTGGTCACGTTGCAACCGTGCCTTTAGAGAGTTGTAGAACGATCAATTCTGAATGGTACACAACTATTTGTTTGCCAAAAGTTTTTGAAGAAATAAGGTAAACAAACCGAAATCGACAGATCATTCTAAATCATGACAATCCGAACTCTCACTGGTCGGTCCAAGCAATTGAATATTTGGCCGCGCAAAACATTGAGTTGATGAGCCATTCACCGTACAGCCCTGATCTAGCAACCTGTGATTTCTTTTTGTTCTCACACGTGACGAATAAACTTCGTGGTCAACGGTTTTCTACGTCGGAAGAGGCAGTTGAGGTATTCAAAACTCATATTTTGGAGATACCGCCTTCACAGTGACAGCAATGCTTTTCGGATTGGTTTAAACGAATGCAAAAGTGCATTGATTTTCAAGGAGAATATTTTGAAAAGCAATAAAACTATCTTCAATAATAAAAATTTTTTTTTCGTTTGCTTCCCGAAATATAAACGGCTACGTAAAAGGTTTCGTTATTTGTTTGTCGCGCCTCGCGTAAGCATTTTTTCTGTACCGATTTGCTTGTTAATTTAGTAGATTGACGGCTAAATTTGACGGTCTCTTTCGCCCCAGCTATACCGAAAATTATACAAAATATGGAGTAATTATTACGCATCGTCTATCAGCTAATTAAGAATGAACAAGCGAACACATCTCTCGCTCTGCGCACCCATAATTTCGCGTAACATACCAACGATATCGCTTCAATAATTTTACCTTTCGGAAAAGAATCAGTAATTATCGTTTATTAATTTCAATTATGATGACCGCGCGGCGTGTTCTAACGGAATCGACTCCACATAATGAAATGGATCTAATTAAATGGCTCTGGGCAACAAGATGGAAACTCCTTCGCGCAGGAATAAATCAGGCATCGTGAATTACGAGAATACATCGCGCTATTAATTCGATTTTTCTTCCGTGATGCTTGCCTTTGCGATGGCGGCCGAACGCGCAAATGATACGGTGCGAGTTTTGAAAAGAATCGTTCGAAATTAGGAATTAACAAAAGAAAATTAAGTCTGTATGGATACGTGTGGTATCGCATGAAAGAAAATCGTAATTCTATGTAATTACGGGCAATTCAACACTGTGGCATCAAAGTGATGTATGCAAAATGATGTACCGTTTTTAATTTCATTGTTTCCGAAATGTCTTCATCGCTTGACTGTAATGTATTTATGTATGGACAGTAACAAGCAAAAGGCGCCAGTAAATCATGAATATAAAGTGAGAAATCATATTAAGCGCTCCTATTTCACCTCCGACTCGTTTATTTTTACAACTCGTAAAGTCAACAAAGTACAATATAAGAACTTTGATAAGTAAGTTAAAATTGAAACACTTGAAATTTGTTTCATTAGCTATCATATAAACTACTGAAACAAATTTGAAGTGTTCTAATTTAATTTATTTATCATAATTCTTATATGTTTTACTAAGATCCGTCTGCAAATTTAGTTAACGTAAAATACAGTAATACAGAGTATCATAAGTAAAAGAGATAGAAGAATACCTGTCCAGAATGCTAGTAACCATCTTTATTGTGACTTCTATGAAAAAGAGAGCCGTAGGTTATGATTATGTAAAAAGACGAAATTGAGCCGCGCGCAATAGGCGTCCGTTTGAGAGCAGGTACAATTATTACCAAAAGAGGATCTAAGTTATAATTTTTGCTCTATATTTTTAGGTCCAGCTGTAACTATATCGAACTAGAAAACGAGCACTTGTATGTTTCATTTAAAAAAAAAACGCACAATGGTGTGCGTTGTGGGATAACTTACTTTTTGTTATACACTATTATATGCATGATCATGATCTCTGTCTCGGGCCTGAGTATCGGGCAAATCTCGGTATGTATGTTGGTGATTTATACATGCATTCCGATAGAAATAAAATCAATTCTCACAGTGTACACAATTCACACTCTCACAGTGTACATTTAGGTTCTCAACGGTGTGTATCGCGTATGGAGTTTGTTTTCGTAAAGGTATTTTTCGCCGTGATTTACCAGGTGTGACACTTTGCGGTTATCTGCTGATGATGACAACTAGGTTGTCGAAATGCGTATGCAGAATTACAAAAGTTAATGTGGAAAGGGGTTATATATCAGCCCTAGTGATTAAGTTAATCAACCACAGGCTCCTTCAAATTCAACAATAAAATTTATAGTTAGAATAGATCGACCAATAGATAAGAAAAAGAATAAGTTAATATTTTATAGGATGTTAATTTGCACTAATTTATTTTAATTTTAATTAACGTCTATGATAATTGGCTTCTTTAGGTGTTTAAAATAAATTCTAACGTGTTTTAAACATCTAAAGAAGCGTTAAAAAGGAATCATTCTATTATTAATAACACCCTATCAACTACATATGTTTCATCGAATTCACGAATCTTCAGGTTGATTTGTGTTATTAATGAACGATTCCTTCAGAGTGCTTATCATATCTTTTCGATACAGAAAATAATGAATAATATCATATCTCCCTCTCTCGACCAATACATAAATGTATTGACCGACAAAGCAAGAACGCTTCTATCTCACAGATCGGAGACCATGCCTCCAGTGTGTAATAGACAGAAACTTACATCTAGGCTTTATGCCAATTAAAGAATGTTAAAAAGGAATCATTCTATTATTAATAACACCCTATCAACTACATATGTTTCATCGAATTCACGAATCTTCAGGTTGATTTGTGTTATTAATGAACGATTCAGGTTGATTTGTGTTATTAATGAACGATTCCTTCAGAGGAGGGAGATATGATATTATTCATTATTTTCTGTATCGAAAAGATATGATAAGCACTCTGAAGGAATCGTTCATTAATAACACAAATCAACCTGAAGATTCGTGAATTCGATGAAACATATGTAGTTGATAGGGTGTTATTAATAATAGAATGATTCCTTTTTAACATTCTTTAATTGGCATAAAGCCTAGATGTAAGTTTCTGTCTATTACACACTGGAGGCATGGTCTCCGATCTGTGAGATAGAAGCGTTCTTGCTTTGTCGGTCAATACATTTATGTATTGGTCGAGAGAGGGAGATATGATATTATTCATTATTTTCTGTATCGAAAAGATATGATAAGCACTCTGAAGGAATCGTTCATTAATAACACAAATCAACCTGAAGATTCGTGAATTCGATGAAACATATGTAGTTGATAGGGTGTTATTAATAATAGAATGATTCCTTTTTAACATTCTTTAATTGGCATAAAGCCTAGATGTAAGTTTCTGTCTATTACACACTGGAGGCATGGTCTCCGATCTGTGAGATAGAAGCGTTCTTGCTTTGTCGGTCAATACATTTATGTATTGGTCGAGAGAGGGAGATATGATATTATTCATCTAAAGAAGCCACTGTGTGGTGAAATAATTGTCATATACACTAATTAAAAGAAAACTAAAATTAGTGAAAATCGTAAAACCGTATGTCTTTATTAATTTAGTCATGAATTTCTATCAGGTAAAGACAGAATTAATCCAGTACTATTTTTTGTAACGTAAATAAAATGTATCTACGAAATTAGGATTTTATAGAGGTTTGATATTCTTTGAGCAGAAGCCCGTGCTTCTTGTTTCTTCTATGAAGTATGTTGAGAATCATCAATTGTACGAATAATGAGGACACTTGCCGGAAAAATAATTGCGTTCTTTTCAAACTCTACGCTTGCAAAGTTACTTCAATTTGTTTCACATGCAATAATACTCACTTGAAATTTACAAATTGCATGCGCCATTCTTTCATTCAACGTATGTATCTTAACTACCCTAGATTATATACAGGAAATGTTGCCTTAATATCATTGATATACCAATCACGTTTCATCCATGAATGAAAGCAAATAAAATTTTTAGAACGTGTTCTAATAAGCAGAGGAAATATCCACGTTCCCTCAGCGTTGCCCTTATTTTTATTAAGACGTGTAATTAAGCACAAGCTTGGTACTTCTATCATTTTGTTTCTGTGTGTTTAAATAGTGTCTCTAGTAACTGCGATTACTTCATATTCACGCAGAAGGTTTCGCTACAGGTGCGCGGTTATAACTTTGATCTACGAGACGAAACGAGATGTCTGAAAAGATACTCGAGCTTTCGAATCGGTTATGAATGTCAAATTATTATTTTGAGAATATAATTCGTAGGTTGTGTGACCCTGTTTTAATTCGTAAAATGCAAGGAAATAGTTGCGATTATTCCAGCGATTACAATTTACCTTATTTTATTATACAGGGTCTTTCGAAAAGAATATATGTATTTCGAATGCATATTATCTGCTTCTGGGTTTCCGGACTGGAACCGCGTCACTTGTATATCTGCCGACGTTTCGTACCCATTTGTATGGGACATCTTCAGGGCTGAACTACTGCACTGAAACTGGTGTAAGTCGATGGGGGACGTGTTTATATATGGATAATGGGTCATGGGTCAATGGAGCGTTACGGTTACGGTTGGGTAGATTAGAGATGCAGGATTGCCAAGCGTTATGTAGGGGGTAGCCATCATCGCGGTTAAGATTATTGGGGTGCTTAAAGATCTCTATAGTTTCACGGATTTTGCGACCATAGAAGTGGTTAGTGCGGGATAGGATCTTGGTTGAATTAAACTGAATATGGTGCCCGGTTTCCAGCCTATGCTCGGCAAGTGCAGAACCGGCTATGCGCAGCAACCTAGTACAACGCTCATGTTCAGAAACACGAGTGCCGACAGACCGCTTTGTTTCACCAATATATGCCGTGCCGCATGAACAAGGAATCCTGTACACACCCGCTGATTCTAAAGAAACATGGTCTTTTACGGAAAAAGGGTCAGATAATTTGGAATGGGGTTTGAAGATGGTTTTGATGTTGTTTTTGAGAAGAACCCTACTGATGCGGTCAGTAACACCTTGTATATAGGGTAGGTGGGCTTTAGAGAGGGGGGGAGATGATGTAAGATGTGTATTAAGTTGTGAGATTTTGGGATTAAGATGTCGATGTTCGAATGCATATATTTATTAAATTTTAAGACATACAAATATGAAACTTTACGCACATATTTACGAACCTCTCAAGTTCAGATTGCAGATGTTCAATATTTCCTCCATAAGCGACACATTTCTTTGTCTCGTTGATGGTTTTGAATCGAGAAGAGTAAAATTAGTGTGAAAACGATCAATAACTGCACGAATTGCTTGCTTACTAGGCCGATTATGTTGACTGTAAAATGGACGAAATTTTCACAATTTGGAAGCATTGTTCTGGCGTTAAACGATTCATGATGATTTTCCAAACCTTACTGAACAGAAATGTCAACACAGTTTGACATTATCAGCTATCAAACTATAGTTATTGATATCGATAGTTCTCGTGCAGCTTAAAAAACACCCATTTCAAATATGTTTTGATTGATGAAGACATTGATAAATGCTTTAGAAGGTTTTGTTAGTTAAGGCTGAATTATATCATGTATGTTTTTTATTTAATTTTTCAAGGACTCTGTATAATCTTGGCATATTCGTATAGCCTTAGTGTAACGTTTTGTTTCAATTCAGTTTCATCGAATGTCGCATTTCATTGCAAGTATTGCATTTTTTTTCTAACTTCTTATTAGATTAAATAGATTTCTTTATGTAAGCCGCAAAAAGGAAGCCTTATCACGTTTTGAATTTTTTATTATGTCTGTATGTATGACGCATGCATCATATTAATATATCTATCTTACTTCCGTTTGCATCGATAGATGTACGCGTGGTTAATGCGGATTAACGCGAATTATTTTCTCGAACCATCTAGAAAATTTTCTCTTCTACCCCATTTGCCCTTCTTTGGGGTTATGCGAAAAGTCAGGTTTATAAAAACAATCCACAATCAATTCCTGCTTTGACAGATGAAATTATTCGTGTCATTAGTGAGATAGAGCAAAAGAGTGGACGTATGTGGAGCTGCAACAGGAGGCTATTTGGCAGATATTATTTTTCGCATATAAATGTCATATGTGATACTTCAATTACCAATAGAAAGTTTTTGAATGTGAATGCAAATTATGTGTTTTATTTATTCTTAAAAAAAAGCCGCGAAATTTTTAACACCCTTTATTTAGGTTTTTGTTAGGAATCGTTAGTCTCATCGGTCACCTTTATCCGTTGAGAAAATAGAAAAAATTAACTAAACGTCACGAAAATTATTGTTAAATAAGTTGTTTTTTATTTTATTAAATTTATGAAAGGTCTACTTCGAAAAATCAGTACTTAAAAATTCAAACTTAATAAATAATTAAATTCGATACTTAAATTAACCAAAATAATTTTTGGTATTTGCATAAAAATATTATATTCGTACTGCAATTGAAGGGAAAGCTAATTTAACTTACAAAAACTAATTTATTTAATGATTAGTTATGTTTTATTAGAAAGCGTTTCTTACGTACTTGTTTCGAAGCTTAATTTTGAACAACAGTCACGCGGACGCGTGAAAATTGAAATAATTATTAAATCGAAGGCACGGTTTTAGTGCTAGGCAAATATTTAATAATTTTATGGCTTTTTTAATCTACCAACGTGTTTAATTCCTAATATTTTGTCGAATTGACCTATTTCATTTGAAATTGTGTATATTGTATTAAGTTGGGATGAAAATGAAATTGTCGATTTGTGAGGTCACATGTGCTCCTCACATGTGACTTCACATACAGAAATTGTAATTTAGTTTCTGATAGAACAAAAAATATCAAAGTATTTTAATTTCTTAAGTGCATTATAATGCTTATGTGCATTGAATGAGTATTCGTCTAAGCTCTTCGATATTTCCTCTCCCACAGGATTCCCATTTGGGACTCCTTTTGTTCAATGATCTACGTTAATGATCTCTTGGAACGTCTTGACTGCAGAGTGTTAGCTTACGCCGACAATCTCAAAATCTTCAGCTGTATTAATTCACTTGACGACAGTATTAATCTTCAATCAAATCAGTGCATTATTAACGATTGGTGTACCCACAATCAGATAAAGCTCAACATCGACAAATGTGCTGTTCTCTCTTTTAGTAGAAGTGATACTCCTCTTTACTGTAACTACAATGTTCGGCAATCCATTATACCTAGAGTACACAACTTCAAGGATCTTGGAGTTTGGTTCGACTCGCATCTTAGCTTTTCTAAGCATATAAGTAGCATAACTGCATCGTCTTCCAGAGATCTTGGGTTCCTTATTTATTCTTGCAGGGGTTTTTGTAGCTTGCACACTTTGAATGTACTTTACGATGCTCTGGCCCGGTCCAGATTAGAATATGCTGCAGTTGTGTGGTATCCGCGTTAACATTACCAGCAGTTACTCCTGGAGCGTGTTCAAAAGAGGTTCCTCGCATATTTATCCTACAGGATCGATGGTCATTATCATGTTTTTGGTTCGACGTATGAGGGTCTGCTTGCTAGGCACAATTTTGATTCTCTTAGTATACGCAGGGAGAGAGCTAGTGGCGGTTTTCTTTACACATTAATAAATAATTTTATTGATTCTTCTGTGCTGTTGTCCCAGGTTGATTCCCTCGTGCCTAATTTTGACACTAGAGCATCGGCGACCTTCTCAATAGCTAGGGCAACAACCAATGTTCTCTACAAGGCTCCATTGGTACATGCATATGTCCAGAAATGCCAATGTATTATACGAGGATCCCTTTCGTTAATTTGAATCTATTATTGTTAGTTCAGTTTTTTTTTATATGTCTATATAAGTGTGTATATATTTTTTTGTTTGTTAATTGGATTCTTATTTTTCTTTGTATTACATTAACTGCACCTATTTTTGTTTCAATTTTAATTTTATTCTTAAGTGCATTTTGTCTTGTAAATGATCTTTGTAACTGTGGTGCATTAAAGATTATTATTATTAAATGGCCAGCTATTACACAAGGTACTGACCTGTTATTTTCAATAGAGAAAACAGAACATTTGCAATATGAATTTAGAAATTATTGTATAAAATGACCTTCTGTATATTATATGACAAATAACAGATTTTCTTATTCAAAATTATACGAACTGGTGGATTGGTAGGGGTTCAGCCGTTTCTGGGTCGTCAAGGTGAGCAAACTTAAATCGCCTAGTTTACTTTTCATAGGGAAGAGTGAAAAATTTGGTTTATGCAGAACAACTTGAAAACAGAGAACGACTTATTACTAGAATTATGGATGCCTCAGAAACTATTCGCTCCGATCTTGGGACTGTTAAAAGAGCTACCTTTTTAATTCTAAGAAGAGCTGGACTATGAATACATGGATATTTTGAACAACAAATGCAATACAGCGACGTCTTTTTGAATGATTTTCATTAAGATTTGTTTGCAAGAGTACATAATACCTACTTTAGTAGGGTTATCCAAAACTACGAATGCCGGTAACTTGAAATTGTTTCAGTAACGCATTCTTAAGTTGTGCCAAACATATCATGGGACGCTCGGTATAATACGCAATATACTAGGTGATTACCATGCAATGTATGACTCGAAAACATGTTTAGGAAGATCAAAATACCTAAGTAAAATTTTTTTTAAGGAAAATACTAGGTATCATCGAGCAATTTGTAGATACGGATATGAGAAGTTACCTTTGGATGTTAAAACTAAGCGATAGCCATATTTCGCAGGTAACTACGTAACTGTACAGGCACGATCATTTACTAAAGGCACACAACTGTATTCACACCAACGAAGATAGGCTTTACTATTTGCTTATCATAAATTCTAATTACGACATTGGCTATTTTTCCCGTTGTACTTATACATTACATAAGAAGCGTCGAAGTGAAGCAGTAATTCTCTAATAAGCTGACTGAACCGTTACGCGAGTTCGCGAAACAGAATTCCCGATGTAATAATTTCTTGCGTTTTCCTCATACTGCGTCGCCACCTTATAACCTAAAGTTGATTACTCACACATCGAAACTATCATTCGATATGAAATATTATTTAGCGTTCGGACGCCTACTATGGAAAATCATATAGCAACTGCATTAATCGAAAGATGTGGTGTATACACTGCACTCTATCATAAACTGAACGTGTTAAATTTAGATCCCAAGCATTCCATGTAGTAAAATTGTATTATAGGTAAAGTTACTCAAACGGTTGACAAAAAACTTCATTCACCACTAGGCTAGTTGTTTGGTAAAAGCTAAAAAAGAATTATTCCTTTAAACTTCCATGATACCCATATCACTTATCTTTCTTTGGCGATGGTCGTGTGGTCTTACTTTGGTTCAATCAATGGGAACGCCTTTTAAGTTTATGTACTGTAACTATTTTCCATTTCCAGTCAAAATTTGTTTTAAAAACGATGAACGTCTTCTTTATAAGTAAAGCAGTCATGGGGATTCCACGCCAAAATACCACGTACTTTTTTCTGGCGATTGATTTTATAATTAAAAGCCATTTGCTTACATATACATGATGTAATTAATAATAGATGTGTTTTACTAGCTGCACTCTGTATGCAGAGCTCATCTAAACTAGTCCACTGTATAATGCAGCTGACTTCAAAGCAATTGTTACAACTCACGTTGAACAGTTCTGAACTGATACTGAACAATTCTGAACAGATAAAAACAGCTCTGAACAGTTCAAATATCAGTTCAGAGCTGTTTTTTATCCATTGAGAATTGTTCAATATCAGTTCAGAACTGTTCAACGTCAGTTGTAACAATTGTTGTGAAATCAGCTGCATTATGCAGTGGACTACTGTTCCATGTTCGCTCTATTGTGAAGTTAGCTGCATTATGCAGTGGTTTTTAAACTCTTCAAATAGCTTACCTGTTTGAATATCAGTTTAAATCTGTTCTGATCTGTCTAATATCAGTTTACTGGATTAAATGGTGCAGCTCTAGCTCTCCTCCACGTGGCACACTCTGGATAACTGTCTGGGTTATTGTCTTTCTCTTGTCTTGGGCGTTAGATAAATCTATATATTTTGGTCAAATCCGCTTGCTATATTTTCTATTAAGTGTTTAAGAGCTTTTTTTCAATTTTTACTTGTGTTTATTACATTTAAACTCTCTCGGCACTATCTAAACTTCCCGCGATGTCCATTCGACCTAAAACGGGTATCAGTGTACACGAACACTTTCAAATATTTACTTTTAACGGCACGACTGTTTATATGCGTGTGTATATAGGAGCAAACAGTTCAGTATTATCGTTGGAATCTTTTTAAGGAGGAGAAGATTCCGAAGTTGCAGTTACACGTAATGAGTTATCAGAAAACCGGCTGTATACTAGCTGATTGATGATGTGCGTTGGGCTTAATCGCTTGGGCGTATATGAAAAGAGAAAAGCTGATGTAAATTTCTTGGAGAAATATTTATCTAACATTAGAATTTCGTCGTTGAATACTAAGTTGTTTTTCCTTTATCGGAACGAAGAAATAAATTTCTATATAATTTTTATAGTTCGAAGCGATGAGAAAATTGTTTATTAACCTTTTACTTTTTTTAACACATGTTTCATTTATATTAAAATAATTAGTAGTTAGTTTATTAGGTTGTCCTTCTGTTTTAGGAAAGTTATAAATAGGTTCGTAGATTACGAAGTTTATACGAGGATAGTTTGACAAGTAGCGAGAATGACACATAGGTGGCGCTCTAATTGGTAAAACAAATGCACTGCAACTTAGCTTACCTATTTATATGTTTACATTCCGATATTTAGATAAATCGGTTGATTAGTTTATTTTTGACAGCTGATTGAAAAAGAAGCAACACGTCGTTTTGTTAAAATGGAAAAAGCAGAGTATCGTGCGGTGATTGAATACTTCGGAATTAAGGACATGAAAGCTACCGAAATAAAAGATGAGCTACGGGAAACATTAGGTGAATCTGCTCCATCATCCGCCACAATAAGTACATGGATAAATGAATTTAAACGTGGTAGAAGAAGCTGTGTTGATGAAGCGCGCTCTGCAGTACTCAAAATCGTCACTTCTAAGGAAATGATTATAAAAATCCATAATAATATTACGCAAGATCAACGACTCAAAGTGAGAGAGATAGCAGACCCGGTAAACATTTCAACAGAACGCGTATACCACATTTTAACGAAAGAATTGGGCCTTTCCAAGCTTTCGGCAGGATGGGTGCCGCGATTGTTTACGACTGATCAAATCTTCACTCGTTTGCGCATTTCCAATGAGTGTTTGGACCTTTATAAGCGGAATCCGGTTAATTTTTGTAGGCGACTTGTTACTTGCGATGAAACTTTGATACACTACAGTACACCCGAAACTAAACAACAGTCGAAATAATGGTTAGAACATGGTTCTGCACCTCCAAAGAAAGCGAAAACCACTTTATCGGCAAACAAGGTAATGGCATCAGTTTTTTGGGATTCAAAGGGCATTTTGCTCATTGATTACGTTCAGAAAGGTGCCACGATAAACGGATAATATTATGCAGAACTTCTACAAAAATTAAATGTTGAGATTCATGCTAAACGGCCAGGAATGGCAAAGAAAAAATTCTGTTTCACCAAGACAACGCTCCCTCGCATACCAGTACAGTTGCGATGTCCAATATCCACGAGTTGCATTTCCAATTAGTACCGCATGCGCCTTATTCGCCGGATCTAGCCCCTTCCGACTTCCACCTTTTTCCAAAATTAAAAACGGCACTAGGTGAAAAGAAATTTTCGCCTAACGACGAGCTTATTATCTTTGTAAATGAGTATTTTGCAAGCCTTCCGGAATCGCATTTTAGAGATGGCATAAGGGCATTGGAGCACCGTTGGAATAAATGTATTGCTCTTTCAGGAGAATATATTGAAAAATAAAAATTATTTTGCATTTAAAAAATTCGTTTTTCTTTTCCATTCTCATTACTTGTCAAACTACCCTCGTATTCAGATAATTTCGTTGCATTACGTGTTCTAACAATCTTTTTGAACATGGAAATAATTTTTGATTATTATTTACTAATACACATTGTTCATCACTAACATATGCTATGTTATAGATGCTATCCTTTATTACACTAATCTGAACTACTTTCTTAGACGCTTTTTTAACATATCATTATCACTTTTACTTTTTAAATACGTATACATACGCGCCTGTCCATCAATGAACTTTGTTGACAATGTGATTGTAACTGCACTTCGTCAAATAAGGAAGAAATAACTTGTAATATTGAATTTGGTATACTCGGTATATTGCTAAAGTACACTTTTTTCTCAGAATAGTGTAAAACGAATAAAACGTAAATGAGTAAGATGAAATGTGATAATTTATTTTCCACATATATGCATAGGATGATACTAATTGCTTCATTACTGATGCAATTATTTTGATTAATTCTCTTTTTCTTTGCAGGTAAGCGAAAGTTTAATAATTATGGTGTCTGGGACTGCGCGAATGCGTTATAAAATACATTTTGAGGAAAAGTAAGTATAAATTAATTGATTATTAATGAATTAGATATATGTGTAATTGCATATAAGCATAAAATTATAAATTATTATCATTCGTTAGGTAATAGGAATCTTAGATTAGAAAATTTAGTTATTTTTTTAAACGAAAGGTCTTGCAGTTTGTAAGCCCAAGAACTAATTTTGTGGATAAACTATTAGGTGCGCAACTAAGTTCTCGCTGTTTTTTTTTGATGAAAATGCAACTTTATTGTGAAAAAATGTTTAGCGACAACTTTTTCCCATCCTTCTGGCAGAGCTCGAATACCATCACGGTAGAAGTGTTCGTCTTTTGAGGCTATCCACGAGTCAAGCCATTTGGAGATGTCTTCAAATGAGGGGAACTGCTGATTAGTCTGACCATGTGCCATCGAACGGAACAAGTAATAATCGGACGGCGCAATATCTGGGGAATATGGCGAGTGGGGTAGGACCTCCCATTTGAGCGTCTCTAAGTAGGTTTTAACGGGTTTGGCAACGTGAGGCCGAGCGTTATCATGCTGTAGAATCACTTTTTCGTACTTCTGCTCGTATTGTGGCTGCTTTTCGCGCAGTGCTCGGCTCAATCGCATCAATTGAGTTCGATACCGTTCCCCAATGATGGTTTCGTTCGGTTTCAACAGCTCATAATAAATAACACCGCCCTGGTCCCACCAAATACACAGCAAAACCTTCGCAGCGTGAATATTCTCCCGAACCGGCGACGTAGAAGCATGACCGGGCAGTCCCCATGATTTTGTTCTCTTTAGGTTGCTGTAATGAATCCATTTTTCATCATCCGTAACGATGCGATGGAGAAAACCCTTCCTTTTTTGCCGCTGGAGCAGTCGTTCACAGGCGAAAAAACGACGGGGGAACCCAAGTTCCTTGTTTTTGAATCATTCTCAACGCATGCAATCGCTAGGAAATGGCTTGGCGGGTAACTCCTAATGCTAAAGCAAGCTCTTTTTGCGTTTGGCACGGATCCTCATCGAGCAATGCCTCCAATTCAGTGTCTCTCGAGTGTTTTTGGTCTTCCTTCACGCAAACAGTCGTCAACATCGGAATCACCGTCTTTGAAGCAACGGAACCTATCACTGCACCTTGTTTCACTTAGAGCAGCATCTCCGTAAACTTTTTGGAGTTCTCGATGCGCTTCAGCCGCCGTTTCCTTCGAATGAAAGAAGAAGAACAATACTTCCCGCAAATGACGATTATTTGGCACAAAATCAAACATTTTCACACAACCAAAAGTATATGACGCAAAAAACAAAATCACTAATGTGTGTTTGACGTTTTGGTTATGTCACAATCGACCAGCAATTACTACTGGAGCCATCTCTTGAAAAACAGCGAGAACTTAGTTGCGCACCTAATAGTTTATTAACTGTAAATAAATTACGACAGTAAACTTGATGTTTGAGTTTTGCATGAACTAAATAAAAGTTGACTTCAGAAAACTCATATGCATCTGCCATCAAGTTTTGAAAGGTCAACAATGAGACTTGTTTCTAAAGCGTATGAATTCTGCCGGACTTTTTTATGGGAAAATCGAGCGATTTCATGGTTTAGATATTCGACTTTGACTAAAATGAAGGAATGGAAAAAACGTTCACCTGTACAGGAAGAATATATCTGCAATAGTCTAGGTGAGTCTAAATAAAGATACTACGATATTTTGGATGGAAACAGTTGCGTTACATCATTGTGTTAGAGATACTAAAAGACATGGTATGACAAGATGTATGATGGCCATATTTCTCGATAGGTAGACAAAGACGGAATATTCGATACTGGTGATACTAGACTTGATTTGTTTTTGTTTTTTTATTAATTTTGAGTACAATCTATTTTTGCAAGAAATTATTTTGCTTTTTAATCAAAGAAATTTGGTTGTAATATTGACGTATAAATATATTTTATTTATAATTATAAAATTAATTACTTAATTCATTTTATTGCCGTGTTAGACTGAAGAGGTGTATATTTTAGTTTTAAAAGTTCGGAATTCTAGTTGTTCGTCAAATTTCATTACAATAGACTAGGACATTTCCGATATATGTACATATAAACGAACTTTCTTCATGTTGCTCTTCGAGCCGAAACAGTCATAGACATTTATTTAATTGTCAGTGGACTAACAATACAATCTTTTAAATTCTAAAGTCTGTACACGTAAATAAGTCAAAAAAAAGTAACAAAGCATTTTTAGATCTACTGTACCATTAAATAGTTGTAATATTCCTCTAATGAGTATGGCTCTATACTGCAAAGTAATTTATACAATTTACCTTTCATTGCACTGTAATTTTCCAAAGATTCTATTTCTTTGGGCAATTCGTTAAATAATTTCATGCAAGAGTAGTATGCTCCACGTTGATATAACGACAGTCAGTATGGCGAGGATATAAATATTTTAGGCCGTGTCTGGTATTGTAAGTTAATGTTACAGTGCTGGATTCAAAAATTTTTGGATGGGCCCAGACAAATTTAATACATTCATATATATACACTGCTACAGTTGTTAGCATATTTTCTTGTTTGAATGCACCCCTGCAGCTATCTCTGTGTCTCATATTATTCAGTATTCGTACTGCTTGCTTTCGAACTACAAAGACAGATTTTAATTTACTGATAAGAGCTCCCCAAAAAATGACCCCTTATCTAAGTTGCCTATAAAAATTTGAATAATAAAATAGCTTAGCTATATCCTTATTTGTATTCTTGACCAGTGTTACTTAGTTTCTTGGTTAATTTGAAGACGTGTTCAGTAAAAGTATGTATATATATATATGAGTAATATATTCGCGGGTTCTATAAATATATTTCGATGACATCTCATAGGAGCTGTTTCGTAGTGAACCGTACTTTATATACTGGCTCCTCGTAACTTTTAATGCGTTCTAAAACATTCGGTTCATGTTTAATGGAGTTATAATGAGGTGGATTAATGTTAATGGGTTGTTTGTTTACGGATATTTAACAGAATTTTATGATAGGTCTCCAGGTGGAAGATATACGCAAACCCTCTTTCTTAATATTCAAGGTTTTTCCTCGTTTTTCAATCTATTGCCTCTGTATGTTCTTGCCTCGAGAGGCAATAGTGATTAAAAAGCGAGGAAGCACCTTGAATACTGGGAATGACGGTTTGCGCATTTCTTGAAAAATGAAAACTAATATAGTAACACTATCCGGTGAATACTTCCTTTTATCATTTTCACTACTATTTTTAGTGCAATTTAGTTTTAACTTATGATATACTTTCTTTTATGCAGTTGTTTCAACAATTTAATGTTTATACACTCCGCGCAACATGAATAGGACCACCCGACTTGTTGCAAGCTTTCGGTGGTTTGAAAAATAATTCATTTACTAAAAATACAATGCAAGTTTGTAATGGTATGATATGGCAAATAATACGCATTATTGCGCAATAGTGCCTAACGTTATGCATTGGGTGACGTAAGTACCACATACATATAAAATGCACCGCGCCGGTTGGATACGACCAGTATTTAATAGTAAGCTACCGGATGAGTGTCGAGTTACAACGTGTATCCGGATAAACAAACATCTGTAATTAAGGGTATTGTGCAACGATGGGACGACAGAAGTGCTTAAGTATGGAAGAAATTGGAAAAATTAAAGCGTTCCATCAAGAAGGGTATTCCTCAAGGGCTATTGGAAAGAAAATAAGTCGATCACACCAGGTTGTGAACAATTTTATTAGGGATCCCGAGAATTATGGAAAACGTTTTAAAGGGCGAACAACATCCGTTACAACTAAGAGAGAACGTCGATATTACGCGAAGCATCGAATTCGACATTAACGGCAAGACAAATCGCGAATAACGTTGGAACGAATGCATCGGTAAGAACTGTACAGAAGTTACTGAAGACCTGTCCGCATTTAAAACGTTTGAAAATTAAACGACGGCCTCCTTTAAGGGAATTTCAGCGCACTGCACGTCTTCAGTTTGCTCAAGCAAAAATGGGGTGGCCAAGAGAATAGCAAACTGTTATTTTCAGTGACGAGAAGAAGTTTAATTTAGATGGCCCGGATGGGTTTTCTTATTTTTTCCACGATTTACGTAAAGATGAAGTGATTCAGTCACGAAGGCGAGCCGATGTTGGTTCAGTCATGGTATGGGGAGCTGTTTCCTATAACGGACTTGTTGATTTAGTAATAGTGAAGGGCAGACAGAATTCGGAAAAGTACGTCCAGCTGCTGCAACAGGTGAAAGACAAATTTTCCGACGTTATGGCAGGTGGGCCATTTATTTTCCAACAGGATGATGCCAGTATTCACACCGCGCGCATTGTTCGACGCTGGTTTCAAGAACAAGGCATGGAGGTTCTCGATTGGCCATCGCTCTTCCCCGACCTGAACATCATAGAAAATGTTTGGGGATGGTTGTCGCGTAAATTGTACTCCAATGCTACCCAATTCAGTTGCGCTGACGAACTAGAGCAGGCGCTGAAACGAAGTTGGGCGGAACTTCCCGTTGACTACTTGAGAACCCTGTATAATTCCATTCCATCCCGACTATTTGATGTTATATGAAATAATGGCAAAAGTACTCATTATTGAACAATAAAGTATTTTGTTATTGCAAACGAATCTTTTATTTTGTAGATTGGTCGTATTCAAGTGGCGTTTAATTACTCTACTTATTGTCATTAGTAACGTACATTTGCACTGACTTTTACAAAAATTATATTTGGTACCTACATATATCTTTTTATCAACCCTCTTATTTTCGAAAATAACAATTCCAGCGCGCTACCATTTTTATACCAACTACAAATGTCATATATGCAGTTGGTCCTATTCATGTTGCGCGGAGTGTATGTACATATATTGTCCTAACTAGTTACATAACTGGGGAAAAGACAATTCTGGAATATATTGAAACAGAACTGTCCCATTACGATACTTTTCTTGAAGATAAATAGGATATATTCTTCAAAAGGACGGTGTAATATCGAATCATCGTCTTTGAAAAGCACTCTGCATCATAACAGTGGAATTTATTTGACTTTGTTTTCGCGAATTCGTGAACGCAAGTCTTTTGCTGTTGACTTGCCATTTCGAGTGTAAAAAAGAAATGAACCAAAACATCTACAACACCCGCCCGCAGCAGTTCGAAATTTGGATACCGCCTTTTTCAAATTGTTAGTGACTTGTTTTATGAAACGTTTAGGAACTTAAGCAACCTTTTATATAATCGTATACACTAAATAAGTAAAATAATAAATATGTTTATTAAGTGCGAATATGTCTTTTGTATAATTTTATGGGATAAATCTTCCTCTGTACAAAAATAATACTATTATGCAGGGCATTACGAGAACAACCAATATGAATAAATAATACGATGGAAAGGTTCACATACCCACGTGCAATTCCCGATCGTGATCAGGAGGCGACTCATAAACATGAAAAGAACAGCTTTTGCTATGCACACTATACATTTCACACCGGATTGGAACGCATAGATTTGCTGAGACGGAAATACATATGTGTTAATTTTCAATTCAATGAGATAACTATCCGATCTCTAGTGTTCGTTTAATACTTTAATCGCTAAGAGGATCTGTTAGAATGTACCTTGTAATATTGTCATTTAATATCCAGTTTTAAAAATGCAATGCAACAGACGACGATGGAATCCCAATTTCTAAATTTCTATTTGTGCACCGGTAAGTCGGTCAGAGTCATTAAGAAACGATTCGATTCGCAAAGTGAAATCTGGGCGAAGGATTTGTCACGAGAAATACATCAGACATAAAAAATAGATTTTTTATGTATTTCAGTTTTAAAATGCTTTGGGTATTTGGTTACTATTTTGGCATGACTGCTATTTTAGTGCACAATTATTTTGTTCGTCCTAGAATATAAGCAGTTTTACTTTCTATTTGGTTTTAAGAAACCTATTTATTTATTGTTATAGTTATGTAACATGTTGGAATAAAGAGTTCAAGAAACTTGAATTTCTTTTATTTAACATATAAATTGATATTTCAACAAATTGAAGACCACAGCTATTTTCGTGCACATGACTACATGTAAATATATATATATATATATATTACCGTCCATAAGTTTAATCGTACAACAGATAAATTTAATTGCAGAAGGAAATAAAATATTTATGTTAATATAAAATCATTTTACATATTTGCACGTTATTTAACCGAAGTATTTTGTATAAACGAATGAACGCCTTATTTTCTATTTCAAGAAATAATATTCGGGTAAGAAATATAATGAGGGTGTCATGGAGATTATCCCTTACTCGGAATTGTTTATTGTATGGTTTATTACGTGGACGTAATAGCCAGTCTTTACCTGATATTTGTGTGCTTGTAAGGGTATACTTTATGTCTATTACACAGTGAATACTCAGTATTCGCGTTTCTAATGAAGTGTCAGTAAGTGCTATCAAGTGGCAAGGAGAAAGGAACTAACTCTTGAACAAAGGGCAAGCATTATTGCTTTGCACGAAACAGAGCTCTCTAATAAAGCAATCGATCGAAAACTAAAAGTTTCCGAGTATTGTGTTCGTCAAACTATATTGAGATTGGCAGAAACTGACCAACACGTGGACCGAAAACGCAGTGGACGGCCGAGGATAACTACTTAAAGAAAAGATGAATGTGTGAAATTAATGTCATTGTGCAATCGTCGCCTTACAGCCTCGGAAATAGCAGCACAATATAATGTACACCACCAAGCCACGGTTAGCGTAACTATAACTAAACGCCATTTAGCTGAAGCTGGATTTAGAGGTCGAGTAGCAGTAAAAAAACCACGTCTGTCTGCACAACATAAATAAAAAAGATTGGCCTGGGCGAGAACATACAGGTACTGGACTGTCGAAGAATGGAAACAAGTCTTATGGACAGATGAATCCAAATTTGAAATTTTTGGAAATAAACGCCGTACTTTTGTTCGTCGTCGTGTCGGAGAGAGAATTTTAGATGAATGTGTGGCTAAGACAGTGAAACATGGTGGTGGAAATGTGTTGGTTTGGGGTTGCTTTGGAGGTAGGCACATCGGAAAATTGGTGCAAATCACAGAAAGAATGACAAAAGAAGTCTATCTGAGTATATTGCAAGAGCATGCTCTTCCGTCGGCGACGAAGCTAATGGGTACGGGGTTTGTTTATCAGCAAGATAGCGACCCCAAACACAAAGCAAAAATTGTAAAAAGGTTTTTCGCCGACCAAACTGAAAGAAAAATCCTTACATTAATGACATGGCCACCCCAAAGTCCGGATTGCAATCCGATAGAGCTATTATGGGACTGTTTGAATCGTGAAGGGCGTAAAATGCCTCCTACTAGCAATACAGATCTTTGGGCTAAGTTGCAGAATGCATGGAACTCTATCGATGAGGAATATTCCGACCGACTAGTTGAACAAATGCCACGTGTTTGTGAAGCCCTAATCGCAGCTGGGAGTGATTACATTGACAAAAGTAAACGTTAAGCTAACTTATTATAATATTACTTAGATTAATAATGTCAATTGCTTGAACTGTATGTTAATTTAGTATTTTATAAATTTTATAAATAAATTTGCCATGAAAATAAAGTCTCTTTAATATCACTGCGCAATTAAAATTACGCGTGCGATTAAACTTATGGACGGTAGTATATATATTTAATATAATAATTTAATTTTATAAATCTAATAATACTAAACGATTATTCGATTTACATTATTAATTTAAATATTAGTTTATAAAATGTAATTATGCTGAAAGTAAAGGATGCTTCAAGACGCTAATTTTACTTCTCAGGATGCCATGAATTTAAAAATGTTGCGAAGTTCTTGTTTTAAAGCACAAAAAATAAAACTTTGACGCAAAAGATTTACATACGACCAGGATTGCCATCGCAACCTAACTGCCAATATTTACAGTCGTAATTTGAACAAAAAAATCTTTGCAGACTGGATGTTTTAACAAGGAGGCGTAAATTTACCAGTGTCATAATATAGGCACGTACTCGCTTGTCTCGTGAAACGAGGTTCGGTGTTTAACAACATATGCATCTATCTGTACGTGTCATAGCTTATTAACGGTATTTCGTCGTTTAATAAACACATTCAACGACAATTTCTATAATATCAATAAGGTCTTTAAAGGTGTTTTTTAAGGAATTTGCAAATTTGCCTTTACAAAGAGGATTAAGATATAAGAAACGTAAATACCAAGGTATTTTCTTTAGGCAAATAAAACGATATTATGAGTATTTTACAGTTTGTATTAGTGAATATTTCGCTAAGTAAATGATGTAGGTACCCGTTTAACTAGTTTTATATTTCGAGTAATTTGAAACCTTGAAGGCTAACATTGTGTTGCTCGCTTCTTTCTTAATTTTTGCTATTCCATGAACAATAGTATGTATTGAAACGCAAAATGAATATTAATGACATACATACTTCAAGATTAAATAAATATAACCATTTATTAACATAAAAAGAAACTCAATCAATTATATTAACAATTTGTCACTTTTAGGGGAGCTTTATAATTCCTTGTTCGTGGGAGAACTCTTTATAGAAAAATTTTACAAGTTATTCACGTATAGATCTGAGTCGAAAGACTACGCAGAGTTTTGAAGTCTATTAAGCAAGTGAAAATCTGAACATGCAAGATTTGATAAGTATGATGAAGTGGGGCACATCCCATCTCGAGATCCAATAATCTTTGACGGGCGTTCAAACTTGTGTTTGGTTCCCTATTGTTGTGATGAAATATCACTTATTTACAGTTAATTGTAACATAATTTTCCTTTAAAAAAATGTGCTTTCATGACTAAGAATGTTTTCGCACCACATTTTTGAAAACAATCCACTTCTTATTACCAATTATCAATCGATTCTTTACATTTAAGCAGCGTGCGGTAGATGTTTATACGTGCTGTTATGTGAGGAATCCAAATGTCGAGCTTGCCGAAGTGTATTAGTGTTTATGTAATTGTGAACGTTTGAATGGTGGATGTTAGCGTATCGTTTGCATTGTGGGTTGGACTCCATTAGCGTCTTTACTTTGTCGTTATCAACCTTAATGGATCTCCATGAACTAAGAGCATCGTTAAGATTAAAATCACCAACAGGGAGTTTCGTGAACTATCATTGGCATTGACGTTCTGCTAAAGCACTGGGACCACAAATTTGAACCAACTTTTCGCAAACTTCACGGGTGTCTTGCATCTATTGAAGTAAAAGAGTAAAATATGAGGAAAATACCTCAAATTTCTGGTTTAAAATAATTTTTCTTTCTTTCAATATTAGCTTTAATTTATAATCTTTCAAAACACTTTGGACGAAGTTGGCCTGTACGCGCCACTTTTTAAAGTTTTGTATCATGATGAGATTCATAATAATTAGGGACATTTTTCAAATATCCACACCTTTGGAGCAGTTCAAAACTCGAATTGGATTGGAATTTTTGGAGAAAATGGGGTATTTTTCTAAAACATAAATTAATAGTATGTAAATAGTTGATTGTTGGGATCGTTGCTTTTTGAAATTCCATTACACTAATGAATAAATAAAACAAAGGAATAAATAAAACGTTTTGTCTAAATTTCATTCTATATTAGCCGCTTCTAAATTTCATACTATATTAGCTGTGACTAGCTTCGTCTGTTAGGACATTATCAAGCTTGATAATATCTTAAGTCATACTTGCACCCAGTAAACGTGATGCAGGTAGACCAAGATATCGTACCAAGTTGAAGAAGGAATTTTGTATATATCCCACATGCAGCCCTAGACAAAGAGTCCAGGAAACGAACATTTCAAGTAAGACAGACAGTTCTTTCAGTATTTTTGGAAGTCCTTTAAGATTGTTTCATATTACAAAAGTCCAACCATTATACAAAAATTACAATTGGAAAGATAATGTCTTGCAATACAATTTTTTAAACAAAATTCAATCTTCAATTCTTTAGGATAATAGTAAATAGTTTTAATATTTGTGGAGCAATCATGAATGTAGATATATTCTTGAAATTCATATTTATGTTCGTAGACAAAAAGTAGGATTTCAAATAACGGGTCTTTCATAAAGCGCTCTCTCTGTAGCTTATTCATATAGACCTGCGACCTAAGAAAACCCCACAAAGGAAGGTCTAACGGGTCAAATTGCACGATCTTGGTGGCCAGTTCACATCGCCTCCACGTTAGATGACCATGCCCTTAAATCGCTCGTGCAGAATGTTCAATGTGACATGAGCTGTGTGACACGTAGCGCCGTCCTGTTGAAAGCACATGTCGTTGGTGTCCATATCATCCAATTGAGGCTAGAAGAAGATGGTAATCATCAACGTCGTTCTCAAAGAAATATGGACCGATGATGCCTGCAACCCAAAATCTACACCAAACAGTGACTTTTTGGGATTGGATCTCATGTGGATCGGTATCGTCCCAAATTCGACAACGTTGACGTACTCATTCATCCGGAAATGGGTCTCATCGCTGAAGATGACTTTTGATGAAAATTAGAGCCAGTTTCTAATTGTTCCAGGACCTATTCAGCGATCACACGTCGTTGTCTATGGTCGTTTGCCTTCAGCTCCTGTGTCAGTTGAATTTTGTACGAGTGCATGCCCAAGTTGGTCTGCGAAAGGCCGTGTTCTTGTGAGCGACGCGAAATCGACTGCGTATTCTCCTGCACACTCTCACGGATAGCAGCGATGTTGATGACCAGTAGACTCAAATTTAACCATCACACTGCGAATAGTCCTCTCGGTAGGACGATTACAGCGACCGTAAAATGGGCGAATCGCCTGGAACGTTGCCCACACAAAACACCCATTTTGATAAAACAATTTTATCATTTGCATGTGATGTTGAACGCTATATCTGTCCATGGTGATTTGACAAAATAGACTGAATAAATGACGGCCAATTCGACAGATGTAGCTGCAACAATATGACCGCTATCAACTGTCAAAGTTCGGACGTCCCTATTGGACGACCCTTTATATAAATTCCAAAAACAAACATTGCTTTTTGAATATACCATTACATGATTAATCAAAATTCATGTTGTGCCTTATTCTAAGAATTCTCTTTTGTATTATGAATATGCAATCCAAATTAATATTGCGACCGCAAACAGCAATACCATTACCATACAGCAATTACTCTAGAATAAAAACATTGAAAGTGTATCATTCGCAACGCCTGTTACTGTACTTTCATATGATATTGGATTAAAATATTGGAGATTATTACAACACTTTAACTTGTACGTTGTCAACGCAAAATGCGTTTGATTTTTACGCGAAGTACTGCATGTTTAAAAATAGGAATGGCATAATAATTTCGTACCAAAGTTGTATATCGACGAAATATAAGTTTTAGTACACGAAAATTTTTTATGAGAATCTATGAGTTCTCAGGATCAATTCATATATAATTAAATAACGAACTAAAGCAAAATTGAAATGTTACAAATAGCACTTACAGAGCATTAAATGGAAGACGTTGAAATGGGTATATTATTTGATAGCCAAATTGACGATATTGTAGAACTAGTCACATTAAAATCAGAACAACTTTTTCTTTCACACAAGAAACTGGCTTTCTTAGATTATACCATATGTTTATTCTGAACTTACAGATTTCATAAGTATCCTTCCTAAATGGTAAAATTTATTTATGATTTTGAAACCGATATGGTCATAAAAATGTGTAGTTTAGATTGTAGAGAAGTCATTTTGTGAGACCAACGAACTCGCGTGGTACATACTTATGAACCGTCATATAATATAAAACATAATTCTGCCAGGTGAACATTACAGTCTGAATAATTTAACGACCACGTGTAAATTTATTTCTAGCGATGACACAAACTTAATTGCTATGCGAAAGTTTTTTTCTTTATTTGTTTAAAAATACCTGTATTTATTGACTTAGATTAACGGTATTTTGTCATCAATAATCGCGTAGATACCGACCGTGAGATATAATAAATCAATAGAATGTCATGATGAATTTCGAAATATTCTTTAAGTGATATTTACAAAAGGAAAGATGAGTATATTATTATGCCTGTTGCAATTAACATACGTTATTCACAAACCATTGGTAATGTTTATATTATTCTAACTAGGGTGTGGATTTATTATATTCATTGGAAACCTAAGAATATGTGCTTATATGTGTGTAAATAAAATTTAATTATAAAATTTGAGTATTGTATTTGGGCATTTAGATCAATTGAAAAATAAAACATTCCGTCTTCATTAACATAATGAAGTGTATGTGTGTGTGGGGGAACTTTTGCATTCGTTTAAACCAATCCGAAAAGCATTGCTGTCACTGTG